>WOGJ01153050.1:0-13245 GCA_015342185.1 Leptinotarsa juncta | reverse complement strand
TGCTGCTGTAGTTTCAACACTGTTGTAAGACAATAGTTATGCATTTTTCGAGGCACATCCAGTGAATCATGAAGCATAAAAAATTGAGAAGCAAAATTGAACACCAGACGAAGTAAAAAAATATCGATTGAGGTATCCTTAATCAATATGGGATCTGTAGAACATAAGTAAATATTAACATACACACGGTTAAAAATTGGTTGTAACCCTTTCTTCTAGATTACCGTAGTTGGTAATAATGATGAAACTAGAAAACTTATTTTCTTAGAAAAATTATAAATGATAATATTATTATCATTGGGTACAAGGTCACAAATGCAAGCCTTAAATATTTCAGTGGCGAACTACTGTGAATCTTCCAAACTTCAATTTTTTTCTGAATTTTGTCAGTTGCTCCAAAAACCTTGTTAGGTACACCTTTTGAGTTACTGAGTACCAAAATCTACCAGGCCGGTGCGAGAGTTTTGTTTTTGGACTTGCTACTGCGATTTATACAGATTTCAAAGGCGATATTCAAAATTAATTATTAGAAAGTGGAATATACTCATCCCAACAAATTTTAGATGGATTTCGAGAGATAAAAATGACATTTTCAGCGTCTGATGAAACTGAAACTGAAGATGTTCATATTGACGACAAATCAGAGATTGAGGAGGACTTTCTATAGGAAAAAGCTGTACAGAATATATGAAGACATGTCTGATGATAAATCTGTGAGCAATCAGAACAAAAATAAAAATTTCAAGATTACATACGATGTAGCGATTTTCATATGATAAATGGAGCTGGAATCAATACATAGCCAAATGATTCATGCATCCAACAGACAAACTATACTCTTCTATGAAAATCATCGAAACGTCGAGCACAACTAAATGTAAATACGTAAATACAATAGTTGCAGATTTCCTACAACATAACCGGAATAAGAAACAGATGTTTTTTTCGGCAGGAAGCACATCGTATCTCATTGTCATTGTTGAAAATGCCATGTTCCGATTGATTAGAAGGCATTCAATTTTTATAAAATTGAGTTGGTCTGTGTGTCTTGTCATTTTTTCAAAATAAAAAAGTAAAAATGATAATTGTTGACTGGCAGATTTTCTTTAAAAAAAACAAAACACAAGCACTACAGCAAAAATCTTAAGGCGCTCTAAGAGCAGTGCCTGCTGAATCGCTGTAGAATAAATTCATTTGAAAAAACATTCTCAGAAAGTTGATTCCACATAAACGCAGTTCTCCAAATTGAAAAGTTCTCAAACACTGCAGTTTGAGGTGTACTGAGTTGAACCTCAAACCAATGCGAAGCCATAGTCTGATGTTCCTCTCTTGGTGGAATCAAATGTGCCAAATCATTTGAACATTTTCCGTGAAAATATCCATAGAATAGAGACAAATCACCAACCTTTCTTCAATGTTCTAGACTATCAAGGTTGCAAGTATCTTCAATCAGAAGATGGCTTTTTTCTTGATGGAATCCTTCAACTTCAGGGTTTGCTAGGGGGCGGGGCTCCATACTTGAGAACGATATTGTAAAGGAAGTCTTTCAGGAAGCTATAGAACCATACACAAAAATGATCCGACAAGCCATAGCATCGAAGCTTGGCCAGTAAACACTCATGCCACACATGGTTAAAAGCCATGGAAATATCAAGCGCAATAGCCCTTGACTCTCCATGTTTCTTGATTGCGTTATTCTAAGTATGGGTAATATACGATAGAAGGTCGCTTGTTGATCTTTGTTTCCGAAAGCCATATTGATGATCGCTCAAGAAGTTGAAGCCTTCCAAATATTTGAGGATATGATGGTTTACGACTTCCTCTATGATTTTCGTTATCACTGATAGCAAAGCGACTGGTCTATAGTTATTTGGAAGCTTTTTCTTGCCCTTTTTGGGAATAGGCTGAATGTGAGCAATCTTCCAATGTCTATTTAGTTTTACTACCAGATAAATCACATGGCTTTGTTTTGAAACTATGTAAATCTCTTGGCGAAGTTGCAAAACCAGAAAACAACCAATAAAAATTAAAATTAAAAATATATTTTCACAATATTTTTTATGAGAGCTGTGACTTGTCTACAATATTACCAAACTTCATAAAAGTTTATGATAAAAAAAATTGCTATTTAATTAGTTTTTCGACTGAAAAAATTGTTGAAATTGAGTCATCTAGTTTTGATATTGCATGACTCACTTTCCACAACACACAGATATCTAAACTTTTATCCAACGATATATTTAAATTTATTTTTTCACCATTTATATGAACTCATCACGATCCACAAAAATTTGGATATTGCCTTTGGATTCGACAGGGAGGTTATTATTATCAGACTCACCGGATTTCCTTTTCTCATTCAGAAAAAATGACTTGCTCCTCTTCAGGCGCAAGGATCTCCTTCTGATGGAACGCAAAAAACTTTCAGGAATTTTCTGAAACGGCTGCTGATCCTCTTGAGGAGGGTTTTTCTTCTCCGACATGGTTAGCCAGTTTTTCACCGTGTTCATTGAAATGCCGCGCGATTTTTTCGTAGAGGGGGTTTGATCGTTTTTCAAATCAACCATTTTCGCGATCTGTAAGATTTTCGGATGTTTTTTCACTTCGGTCGGTTATAGGGAGGGATGCCTTGGTAATAATCTGCATGACGTGGTGGTTTCAAGACGATTAGAGTATGATTGGAATATTTTTACTAATAGATAATACAGATGTTGAAACTGGAGTCCAACAACAACGCATACGTGAGCAAACCTAAGCAGTGCTGCTTTGACTTGCCATAAGTAACATCAGTGGTGCTAGTTGGAACCATCAATGCATTGCTGGACTCAACCGTACTTAAAGAACAAGCTCGAGTAAGTAGAGGCGACAACATCACTCCATACGAAGATGCGTCATCTATGGGATCGACAGAATACTCAATCCTAGAAATACCAAATATTAACAAGGATTTAGTTCTCTGTCGATCCCATAGATGGCGTTTTTTAAAGAGGAGGTGTTATTAGAGTTATTACATCTACTTATTCAGGATTGTCATTTATAGAAGTTGACTCTAGTAATGATTTGAAGGCTCTGTCCTATCCCCTTCCCTATTCTCCATATGCGTTCACGATGCACGTAGTACACAGAAAATACTACAATATGCTGACGATACTATACTTCACGCATCTGCCCCGCACAACCGCCTACTACAAACCAAAGTCCAAGCGATGATCGATTACTTTACACTGTGGTGTAACGAGTGGCACACCAAGCTACATTCATTCATTACCCAAACCATCCTCTTTAGATATCCCAATTGCTCCAACAACACTGAACTCCAATCAAACAACATGCTTTCTAGACTTTTAGCAAAGGAATTCCAGCTGCAGGATGCGGTATCCTACTTAGGGGTCACCTTCACGAGTACCCTCAATTGGAAGACTGAATCTCCTAAAGGCTCTGAGGGACAAGTTCGGGGGATGTGCTGTAAAAACTCTATCACAAACGTATAAAACGTTCATAAAACCGATCATGAAGCTGTGATCTACAGCACCATCACCCCGAGACAAACCCACTCCATACTAATCACAGAAAGAGAAATCCTACGAAACAATACCAACCTACACTAAACACACTCCTCCGATTCCCTTTTCAACAACATCAGGAATAAAACAAAAACAGCAATTACACCAATTCCTTCTCGTTTGGAGGAGTATACCAAGAGAACCATCAGCAGCACCAACCACTCTGCGATAGAGACACTGGACGCCCCCTGGAGACCGGAGCCACACCTCTGGAAGACACCGAAGAGAAAGTTCCCGTTTCCCTCAGCACAACTACTCGGAGCAGCTGGAGGAATTATCGGAGCGATTCTTCGAGTTCCTGGAGGATCCTCTGGCTGTCAGATATCGGGCGACCCGAGCCCCTGCCAACACACTAACACAACCCCAACCCACAACCACATGCCAACGACCCATACGAGACACGGAAACTAATTAACAATACAGGAAATCACACGATCCAACTTAACGATAACCACCCAGATACTGCGCACATCCAATTCACACAACTAGAACCCAGACGAACCAGCCCAAAGACGAGCACTGCCATGAAAACGGATACCAACTATCTTAGAACTAAGACATATTAACTAACCCACATACTAACCTAGAATCAAGTAACTATGTATAAGAATTATTTGTAGTAAGAGAGGAGGACATCCTATGACAGGGGCCCACTCCAACCATAAGTATGAAAACAAAATGTAAAAACAAAAAACTAATAAACGTATTTGAATACATATGTGGTTCAGCTGATGAGGTATACATATAGTGGATCGAAACAGCGCTGTCTCGTGTTAGATCACGAAATCGATGTTTTTGGGCTCGTTTCAACTGGTTGCCTTGCAGTGAAAGACATAAGGCAAATCTTTCAGCGGTCAGCATCATAGCTTGGCTTTGTAAGGACTCTTTCACACAGGGATTTTCACGTCTCTCCTTCCTATATGGGAGCGTTTATCACTCCTACCTACCGCCCATTCATACCGGGAGCCTTCTTAGTTCCTGTCACCTTGAGGTCAGTCGTAAAATGGATCACGCGCGAGCTGTTGCCATATACCTTCTTTACCGTTGACACAAACAGAAACATAAACTATCTTGCAGACTTCCACCCAACTTTTTACGACTTGCAGACAGCACTAATTAACAGCTCCACATCCTAATCTGCCATGATAAATAGTATGAGGCGTCAACTAGGAAGAGTCGTTTTCACTCCTGGTGTGGAAGATCCCAGTTATCCTCTTGCATTTTGAGGAGGAGACGTGGATCCCCAGCTGAGGTGCAGGAGACGTGGCGGCTCCTGCTCCTAGTCTGAAAGCTTCATTAGACTTGTTGCACTTTGGCGCAGGAGCGATTGACGTAAAGTTCCACGTGTGAAAAGGCGCTAATTGATCATATTTGATATTCAATGATTTGAGTCCTCTGTAGATCCCTTAGATGGACTATTCGTAAAGAGATATTCCACATAAAAAAGTTGAGCAGAAGGAATAGGGGGACATTTTTCATTGACTTTATCCGAACAGCTGAATGTGAAACATATGTCTTCATGATGTTTTGGGGTTTGCCGTGATTTCAGTTGTTCAATTTGTGAAAGTTTTTTTTTTTGGTTGGGATTATTATAGACGTAAGAAACTGAAGAATAGGTGAAACAAAATACTTTCGCTAGAAGCACAGGAAACCACAACGATTTATGAAAGTCACCTGACAAAACTTTGTTTTTATTTTACTGTTCTTCATAGTTCTAATATTTCCGATAAATATATCAAGACCCGGATTAACACTATGTACAAAATCCAATTATATACGTGGACTGATCAAAAATAGGGTGAATCTTTTAAATTTTGCCGGCTATGTACATTTCATTAGCGATTTTTTCATTTTTTCGTTTCGAACATATATTTACAGTTTCAGCTGTTTGACATGTTGGTGAGAGGCATAAAAGCTTGAAGTATTTCCCGTGTTCGGCGATTTTCTGCTTTCCAAAAAATGGATCAATAAATGTATATCAAATTTTGTGTAAGAAATGGATTTGAGTACTAAAACCAGTTGAAATATTGACAGTGGCATATGGTGATTGTACTCTGGGTATAAAAAATGCTTACAAGTGTTACAAGCTTTTCACAGAAAGTCTAGAAGATGTGAATAACAACGCTTGCTCGCTCTGAAAATGTTGAGAAAGTGAAGAAAATTGTTATGGAGATTCGTGGAATCACTATTAGAGAATTGCTGAGGGTGTCTGCCTATCGGTTGGCTCATGCCACGCAAATTTTTTCAGGAATTTTGGGCATGAAGCGTGTGCCAGCAAAGTTAATTCCAAAATTGTTAAATTTTGACTAAAAAAAGCCCAATCGTTCCAATGTAAGAGCCCAGAAGAGCCAACACCAAAAAACACGCCAAAATTGTAACATTGTTTCATGTATGGTTTTGGTTTTATCAAAGTGTGAAGTTCAAAAGATTGCAATATCAGCACAATTTTTTAATTTTTTTATAAGTTGGGAGTATAAAGTGAATATGGAAAAATGCGCTGAAAGATGAGCTTCTCTGGTGTATCGCAAAAAGTATGACAGAGCTTGAGAGTATATATCCTGGGAAAAATTTTCATGAAGCTTCAATCAGAATGTCCTTTGACAAATCAATTGGATGAATCTCAGTAATGAAGTCAAACGATGTTATTCTGATCTTATTGAGTATAACGAACTCAATATTTTCAAGGAAAAGCCAAAATTTCCGGAATCGACGATAGGAAATGTGTCTGGTTGCGGTGTTATTACTGTGGTTTATCTCAGAGGATATGAAGAAAGACAAAACTTTATCATTCCATTTCCTTAGATAGTAGATTCAAAAAACCCGAATTTCATCATTTACATAGATACCAACAAAGACAGGACAAATTGATTAATTTCAAATTGATCTTGGTAAATCTGAGTTTGCATTGCCATTTTCAATTCGCGTATTTCCGTCTACTTTTGAAATCTAATATTTTCTTGTAATAAAACAAGGATCAAAAGGAAAGTTCCTGCGCGTTCAAATGTTTGTCGTTTTGAATTTAAAACAATCATTTTCAAAAACGCTTGTGATAACTTTTTTCTTCTTCAATAAACTATTGACTATTTTCCAAACGGGTGAAAATATTGAACATTTGACGATGTAACAACTTTTTCCAGACTAATATTACTTTTTCGTGACGTCATAGTTCAGGAAATAACCTCGGAAAAATTGAAAATTTAAAAAATAGACCATAGAGACAAAATGATAACAAAAAGGATTTGTGAAACTCCAGGAAAGTAAGTAAAATGATATCAACATAAAATGAAATTTTACTAATTCGAAATGAAACTGACTTCAGATTTTCAAGACAATACTAATTGTTCTAAGTAAGCAAACCTTTTGCTATTCAATCGGTGTTAAAAATGTTGATTCTCAAATATTCGTTGAACCCTGACTAAACAAAAATAAATTATAATATTGCTCAATTTAAATATTTCTTCTAGTCATTGTTCACTTCATATTGAATATATCATAGAACGTTTTTTGTAACGAAAAAGTTCTGAAAAAACTGCATTCGAAATGTTTTTCAAAAAGGCATTATGAGTTATTACTTTATGAAAAGGGAAATCCAAAATTATACGAGTAATGTCAACAATGTTCCAAAAATATATGTTGAAGAATATTTGTATTTTTCTTGATTCTACGAAGATGTAACTACGTTTAAAAACCTATAGCAGCAGGAATTAATTGTGGAAGGATTTTATGAATTTGAGAATTATACCAGTATTTTATTTGTACCTGTTGATGTAGATGGGTTGCATTGATATAACTATTTTATAAAATAATTTAAAAATGTTACATTTCAACGAGTAAGAATATAGGATGTAAACACATTTTTTGGAATTTCTTCATGAATTCCTCAAATCTGGACATGAATGCATGTTTCATCAAGACTTTTCGAAAACAAAAACCACAGACTGGGTGGAGGAATCTGTAACTAGGCATTAGGCAACGTATTTCTAGAAATATTTTCGAAGAATATATGTATTTAGTTGCCCCAATAACCAAACATCATTCAACATATTCTATAGGACGAAAAGTAGGAAAAATTTGTTTACTGATTGCTTGGTAATTTTGCAGTGTTTAGAAGTGGTAAAGAGGGCATATAACTAAAGAAGACAATGATGGACCTAAAATAGATCCATGAGGCATTCCTGATTTAAAGGTAGATCGCGAAATGATGGTAACACAAACCATCCACAGCTGGAAAAGTATGAAATTTTTCAGATTTGGTAGCAAATTCAGTTAATTTTATGAGTATCCGGAATGTTTTTGGTAGAATTTCATGAACTTTCAACTGTCAAATGTTTTCTATGATAAATTGGATATTTTCAATATAAGCACTTTGAAATGTTAGAATATTATTGGAGCTTGTGAATTTGGTAGGTTTTCTACTAATATTAAAATGATAATTTTATGACTTCGAAACGAATAGAAAATTGCCAGTGGTAGTTGAAAAAATTGAATAGAATCATTCAGAATCAAGAGAAAGAGGAGCAATAATATTTACTTTTTGATTTTTCCGATTACTGTATAATTACGTCAGCAAAGTTGTACTCAATCCCACAAAAAAAGAATTATTCAGTGAAAGTCCACTTTGAAGCCCTGTAACTCGACCGAAGATCAAAAACACACCCTAGACACCACGAAAAAAAATCACTGAACACACAAAAACACGACCCGAGCGAAAAAGCGACATTTTGACAAATTTGCCACAAATTCAAATCGCGCGCTTTCGCATGCCTTCGAAAGCACTCTGCCGGCGTTAAGTAGTTTCTAATGGTAGGTTCGGTTTCGAAAGGTGTTCCCTAACGACAGGGCGCACTCCGAGCGGCAAGTGGCAGTTTGCCGACCGCGCAAAGTTGCCAAATCGTCAAATAGCCGATACAGTGGATACAGCTGCTTTCTATAGGAGGTAGACGTTAGTATTTTGGCGAGGAAAATACTGTGTTACTTTCGTTAAGTCCTCAGGATGTGGAAGATACTTTTTCATTACAATAATTATATACAGTGTGTCCCAGGAATAATACGATAAGGGGAGTGATGGACTGTACATTTTTCATTTGTATTTTAAGATTTTAGACCTCATAGGTGTAATTAAATAACAGGGACCCTATTCAGTTCATATCTAAAGAGAATATGTTCCTTCCTGTGCGTAACCGACCTTACAGAACATTTATAAATATTAAAAAATAATGTATTCTCACAACTCCACTCATGAACCCTGTCCAGATCTGTCTATAGCATTACACTATCCCTCAACTGCTTGTACTTGTTTATAATTTTTTAGATCATCAGCAAACATAAGACACTCTGAGCACTGCTGGCAGATCATTTATGAAAAGAACAAAAAAATAAGGGACCTAAATTCGATCCTTGTGGGACTCCAGAGGTAACTTCAAACTTTTTTGAATATGAACCATAATATTTTACAAGTTAATATCTGTTTTCTAAAAAGCTTTCGAACAATTCGAGAGTATTTTCACTTAACCCATAATGACTCAGCAATAACAATAAAATATAATGATCTACTTTATTGAAAGCTCTTTGGAAGTCTAGATATAGTATCCAGTTGAGATTTTTTCTTCAAGTACCTCATATGCTCTGTGAGTGAAAGTTAACAAGTTTGACTCTATAGATTTATTTCTCACAAAACCGTTTTCCTCTGCCCTGATATACTTTTCAACAAACTGTTGTATACAATATGTTCAAATAATTTTGCTGGGGCACACATAATAGATATTGGCCTATAATTTTCAATAGACGTTCGATTACTTGTTGGGAAATGAATTTTAGGAATATATCAGGTGTTTGATATAAAGTTGGCTTCGACGGTGCAGCGAAAACTAATTTTTTTTTCGGGTAATGCCTCCTTTTTGTTTACGAAGTATCGAAATGTTACTGAGAAAATTTGTTCAGGATTAAAAATTATGGCACCATTCAAAATTTGAGGAACATTGAACTATTTTGATTGAACTGTTTTTTCTGATTAAACAAAATAAACTGTAATCACTTTATTTTATGACTATTTTAGTCAATAAAGTTAGCAATATCGATATACAGATCATAAAACTAATAATAACTGATCACTGACTGTTTATGTGTACGTTATGCGCGCTAATATCAAAATCGTTAAAATTGATTTTGGTGCACTTTTCACAAATCTGTTAAAAAAGATTCGCTTCGTATGTAGCGTTGAATTTTTCAAATATGTTCATGAATGAAAAAATTATGTCAATTCAAGAAATCACTTCGAATATATGTTGAAACTTGTGTTAACTATATTGATAGTTTTTGAAATTATATTCTTATGATTCAAAGGAAAGCAAATACAGAACATTTTATTTCTGAGAAAGAACTACCAGTTCCAATGTAGAATGTTCCTATTTTAGTAATGAATCGACTGTGGCCCAATCGTAATTCAGTGCTCTGGAGAGTAAATATTCAAATCAAAATCACAATACATTGCAATGAATACATTGTTAGATATCAATGTACAAAAAGTATGGTATAGGGATATAAACAGCCAAATAAAGTTCCTCATCCAAGAATACTGGCGGTAAAACCTTGGAACATCTACCCTCCAAATAGACGGCATCACGTGATTCTATCTAGACTGCGTTTACGTCATATACAATACACTCACGAACATATTCTCAAAAGAGAACCAGAGAAAATATGTGAATTATGCGTAGTGCCTGTGAGTGTGAAACATTTATTAATCGAGTGTCCAAAGTATGCCAATCTTCGCCAGAGATTTAATTTGGAACCTGACCTTGAAACTATATTGAGAGAGAGATGTGACATAAAAAATTTATTATAATTTTTTAACGAACTCAACCTTAACGGACAAATTATAGACATTGTTTGGGGACTTGTTAATATACTGAATAATGTGAGTGTATTTAAATATTAATCTTGTATTGTATTGTTGTTGCTAATAACCCTTCGTGGTTGATGCAACTTTCTTTGATAATTAGCATTTTTGAATGATACATCTTGATTTAGGGAATTAAAGCAAACGGAAGACTTAACCACGCCATTTTCACTATTCACCTTAAAAAAATATCAATTACTGGCCTCTAATAACAATTTCACAATTTCTGTAGCATGCGAAAAAAGTTTTTTGGCGCCCTACTTTCTCATCATTGAAGAAAAAATGTGGTAAGCTTGAAAACTGATCTTTCCGAAAAATATTTCCCTTTTCAATTCTGAACATATTTATTATCATCTATAATTACAATTGATAACTTCTCCGAATTACTTGAAACTTCCGTGATATTCTAATTGGGGTTACTGCCCTCACTTATACTATTATGAAAAAGTAAGGAAACTTTAGAAAATAATTAAAAAATGCTTGACTGCCACTTTCCGGGATACCAGGAAAATTTCATACACGTGGCAACGCTGCAAACTAGTTCTATATTGTTTAGGAAAGCCGCGTGTTTTTATGCGCGCGCAACCGTCAACAAATCTTGATATGGTTTCGCCGACTTGATTATAGGAATTAAAATAATTGCGCCAAGACCGAGAAGTAGGTAAATTGGCGGCTACGTAAACGATCAATAAAACGGTCGGGAAGCTTTTGGATATACTCATTTTTCAGAATGGAGAATCTTTCTGGAACGCTTTATTCACTTCAGAGGTTGTTATTTGATGGGAGTGAAATATGTTTTGGTTTCGTTGATACCTAACTGTTTATTTCGTCAGTAAGTCCAAATACTTTTATTTTGGTATATCGAAATAAGATTTCAAGAAATTTTGATCTGAAAATTCAATTTCCTTTATACACAAAGAAACCCATTCAGCGAGCAGACAGAGCAAACTTCCGGTATGGTAAATATCCCCTACACTAGAAGTAGAAGATCAAAAAAGCTGTTTAGAAAAAAGTTAAGAACTTAGTAAAGTAATACAACTGATCTTCAATTCCAGAAATTGTACCACTCGAGATAGAATTCTAGTGCAACAGAAGATCTCTTCAACAAAAATGTAAGTTGTAAAAGCGAACGAAACAGTTAATTCACACATGAATCTACTATTGGAGAATACATGCAAGAATAAGATCAGAGCTTGTACTTCCCAATTACTTCTGAAAGTTTTCATTCACTATTAATAAATCAGATATCACCTGTTTGAGATTTCTGGTTATACTCTGTTTGAACATAGTTTCTTTATACATTTTAGCATATCATTAGTAGATGAACGAAAGACTCATGTGTCACTGATTAGAAAAATACAGTCAACAGTCAATTCCAAGAAGCAGAGTCGCAGTAGTTAGTTCCCGGAAGAAGACAACTTGGAAAAGGTTATCCCAAAGCCTTTCTTTGGGAAAAGGTTATCCCAAAGAAAGACTACTGTAGTCGCTGGATTGTTAACAACATGATAACAGGCTGTATGGGTTCCACTCACAATTCATGAAAGAAGAGTCGATGCCAATTTTAGCGAAACAGGTTACGAAAGTTCAAACAAAACAGTTATTTTTTCCAAAAATTGAATGCTTGTACATCGAAGAAAACAAATTGATCAATATTCTCCAAATCAACAGCAGCAACTAGGACATGCCGGAACATGGGAATCTGAAATTAATTATCTAGTGGTCATCAAATAAATGGTAAAGCTTATTGAGAGTGCAAGAAAAGAAATTTGCGTACATTGAATTGTGGAAATTGCAAATATTCCAAAGTAAATGTACGTGCACCACTCTAGCTTTGGAAGTAATGCTGAATCTTTCACTTCTACAGATCTGCGTAGCGGAAAAAACCAACATGCCAGCAGATAATATGTTAGTATATGGACACATTGAGGTTTCGGATCTTATTTGACTAGAACCCAAGAAACAAGCCATGGATGAATTGGAACGCATTATATGGTAAAATGACGGTTCCATGTTGATTGAAAGGGTTGGCATGGAAGTTACGTATGCAAACCCATTAGAACTTCATCTACTTTCATAAAGCAAAAAATACATGCCTCTAAAGTGGTTTTCCAAGCGGAAGATCCTATAGTATATCAGACATTCAAACAGCAAAGAAATAATATACTTCAGAGTCTTAACTGACTTGGAACTCAAAAAGCTTCCTTATCCGACTCTCAAAGATAAATCAATAGCTCAGATGTGAAGGCCAGCTTCTAAGAGAATTTGATAGGAAATCTGATGAACAGGAAGACTTTTTCTGGTCAGGAAACTCTGTGTGGACCAGAAAATACAAACGAAAGAGGCACTTCGGAGAAGGAAAGTCGCCAATTAAATTGAAAAAAGAGAGAGGAAAACAAAAAGGTTGATTATCAAATGCCTATACAGCTTTATGTTCTTGCAATGTGTAAATAACTATAATCCAATTGTTTACAACCTTTCAGATCATTTAAAACCTCTATTATTTAGAAGAACAATCAAATTGTCAACTACGTGCAAACAAATATAACCCTCAACATATGAAGATGAATAATATGACCACACACTAACTAACACCTCTATGCAGGAAGATGAAACCGTCTTATGCGAGTTCCCGGAGTTACGTCAATAAGAGAGTGTGTGTTCGGCGAGTCTTGGCCTACACCTGCCAATACAATAGTCTGATCAACAAGTTCAAAAATATGAAAAATAGAGATAAAGGTCCTAAAAATATGAGCGATAGCTCATTCGATTCGGAATCACATCTAG
>WOGJ01153008.1:0-11043 GCA_015342185.1 Leptinotarsa juncta | reverse complement strand
GGGAATTGGTTTAGCCCGTGACTGATGATGACCATCGGTTGAGGTCGAAACCATTAATTTAAATATAATCAGTTCAGTTTCTGATGTAGTGTTGGCTTTGAACAGGTTTTCCATATTCTATCCAACGCAACAAAAAAAAACGTTTCATTTGTTGTACATCTTCAGAAGAGTACAAATTTCGTGATGTGATAAAAAATGATAGAGAAGTGACTGAAATATTATTATATCTTGGTTGCGCAGAATAACAAGTAGCACTGAAAAAATTGAAGATCTTATGGAGTCCAAAAAATGTTGTTTTCAATTTGTGGTGCATTTCATCGACTAAAAATGAGACATCTGAAAACACAGGAATGGTTTTCTCGCCAAAGAGGATGAAATTCACTCTCTTTCTATTATTTTCACGCACCGAAGGGCAAGGAAGCGATATTGTATACTCCCCATATACACGATGATACTTAAGTCTTACGAGAAAATTTAAAATAAATTCATTATATCGATGGTAGATAGTACTGATCATCGATGCTTTGTGAGATGCATCTAATAGTTTCATTGAGTACATAATCATTAAGAGTTATACACGGTTCACATATTGCATGACACAAACACCCAAATATATCAAAAACAACAGTTATATGATACATTGAATCATTTAATAGCGATTGCAAAAAATAAGCACCATCATATGATGAAAGAAGGCACAAATGGTTTCCCATTTTTCTCATTATATGTTTTGCCCAATAGTGCTGGAAAAAAATCAAAATTATATAATGTTCAGCACTTACAAAAGAAGAAGTGTGGAATTAACTAAAAAATCATATGGTGACGTATTTAGCAATGTTGTGGCAAGCTCGTCATGTTTTCGAAGAACAGTGATTATTTCACTTTCTTACTGCCTGAAGAAACTGGAACGGCGCCTCATTTGAATAAGCTGGAAATAGGGTTGAGTCTAGATACTTAGTAAACATGTCGTTAATTCAGAAGTATACATATCTAATTCGATGCTATTAGTACCACTCAAATAATCAGTTTCGAATTCATTCCTTTGACGAACAGATACATATTAACTAACTGTAGAATGAATTTTCAAAAATCAATATGCATTCAGTAAACTATCAGCACCGTCCATATTATTGTTTAGTTTTTAGCACATTATCTACATAATTATTATCTTTTTTTTAATCAACCCGTTTAAAATATTTTTTTTACCAATCTTATTTTCAAATATTTTGTTTCTAGTTTCGTTACTCAATTCTTCTCATTCTGTTCAATTCATTTAATGCCTCAGTATTACAAGGTTTATTTCCCAAACAAAGAGGACAAGCTAAATAAAACCGTTTAATAACAATATCAATAGGTCACTATAATTATAAATCAGTGCTGATGTACCAAGATATACGACGTATGTTTTCTGTGATGTCCAACCGCAAGTTGGCAACTAAAAGATTTCCCATTTTATACTCTGAATATGAAAAAAAAAGCAGAACCACAATGGAATTTCCCATAAATATTTTCAGTCTACAATTTTATTTTAATTTTGTATATCATCACAGAATTTTTGACCTTGGTTTCAGATTCTCCTTTGCTGATATGGACAGGTTCTGCCACCTTATTTATTCATTTATGTCACATGTTTTGTACATCACTGTATGATCTGATAGCAACGCCGAAATGCTTCAGTCCCTATTTCCGCTTTTATCGCTTCCACCTGAAGTAACAACCCAAATTTTTAATTCGAAAACGAACAAAACAGTGTCCAAAATACTAAACGCATATTTGAAATTTCCTACTATATGAAGTTGAAGTTTTTGCTTTGGTTCTGTAAGCTTCACGAATCATCTATTAGAAATGAATGATTTTTTCAAGGGATAATAGGTAATGGCGAAAATGAGTGTCTAACTAAATTGTCCAAAATTTTCGAAGTGTGCCAATTTTCCATATTCTGCAGAATATCTGCGCGAAAAATGTGACTTTTCCTTTCAAGATAATTGTTGAATAGTTCCAAAGTATGATACTGTATTTTGTATAACCTATTTATACAGTGTGACACACTTAAGATGAAGACACGTATATTTTAGTCACATTTGAAAGTAGATATTTGATTTTAGTACAGGCATAGTCCTTTATGAGTCGCATTTAGCCCAAGTGACAGCCTTAAACCCAACCTACTGCGTTCCTCCGCCTTAATTAGTCAATATGTTAATGTCTACTTCAGGTCTAAGTTGAATGCTCATAGAAGGGTAAATAATGAAATGCAGGCACAACCTCCCCTAATGTACGATTGTTTACGGCTGCTAGTAGAACGTACTTGTTGTAATTAAATTTAGTGGATGGATGTTAATTTGCTATTGCGAAGATATCACACCCGATCTTGGATAAAATATACTCGACTTCGCACAGTAACAGTTACGACAGTAACGAAAACAGAAAGGAAAATACATCATGTTTGTTGGTTTGTGATCTGGCAATGGTTGAAAAATAATTGTGTTCACAAATAAATGTTGAAATTGCATTGACATTTTTTTGTTAACCAGTTGTCTTCAAGAACGACAACCTTCAGAAGAGAAAGCGAGCTAAGGATCAATGAGATCTTGTTTTCAAATGTGCAATTGCTAGCGCAGTTTGAACGATACACGGTGGAATTCCCATTCCCAATGTTGAAACCAAACCAACATCCTCATAGCGTTTGAAAGAATGAGTAGAAAGAAAGTCACGCTAACCATCAGACTATCGACCGTTTTGTGAGATGTCAATTTTTACTACACTCTCATGAGCTTATTGCTTTCCTCAACTCTTCATGACAACATTATTATAACCTACCCTGAATGGCGGCGAAGGTTATTAACTGCTGAATATAAGTATAATTACAAGCAATAATAACGTCATCCAGTTGATTCTCCATTACGAATTGGAGTGTTTCGTCAACAAAATGAAGCTCCCAATCATTGCGTAGAACTAATGCGTCAGTTCCACTGTAATAAATTTCTGATTCGATGGAAGAAGTGGTTCTACAGAATGATCACCCCGATTCTCTGATTTGTCTTCATTGGACTTTGTTCTATGAGGATGGTTGAAATGAGATATAGCCAAGCACTGTAGATAATTCACGGAAAAAAGCAGCCAACACCTGCTACTCTTCAGAATGTAACTGGGAGGAAACAGAAGCTCGTTAATAAAACTGTATATGCAAATTATTGGTTCACAATTTGAACATTTCATAGGGTGAACTGTTTTGTTCACTTTCACTCTCCAGTTTGAAATGAAATACATACATAAAAAACTATTTTATTTTTTCTGGCATTGTATAGCATTTCCATTTGAAAACTTTTGACAAGAGGTTGATTTTCATGTAGAAATGAGATTTTTAACGAACGTTTGCAGCTGCAAATTGAGTATTCAGAATCCTTAATCAAAGGACTATTCAAATAATCGGAAGAAATAACAAAGTTAATTGAAGTGGAGTTTAGCGCATTCTTCTTCCAGCAAAGAGCTGATTTTTTTGAAATAATAATAGAGGATGGTCGAAACCGTTCGATCCATAACAACTTATTGATGATGATAATTTATTCATCAATGATGAATATTATTATCGAAATATTTTGTAATTTTCCCTGAAGGTGACACTAATCACGCTCGAAATGATTGGAATATAATGTAATAAGAGTACACTTTCCCAAACCAATGCAGAATAGAGTTTAATATCTACTTCTGCTGTGATCACTCGCATTCATCAAGGAATGTCGGTGGTAATCTGCCTACGTGAGTGTGTTGATCACTCATAAAGTATTTGCAATGATTTGGGTGATTCTTCTTTCGGAGAAAGAACTGTGAACTGTTTTTATAGACTATTTTAGAGATTTTCACTTTCCAAAATTTGAAAAAAAATTGAAATTGCAATGGAAAACTTCTTACAGTCGTTAGCTCCAAGAATCAGCTCTCATTGTTATTTCAAAACTACTTTGATATAAATTGTATCTGAGAGCCACTTCTTTGTTAAATCTACATATCTTCGTTTATTTTGAAATTTTCTATATAAGTTGCAGAAGTAGAAAATCATAATCTTTCCCAGAAATTAATCTGTTCTAAAAACCCCTTTCAATATGAACCATACTTCAATGGCTGGGATTAAATTAAATCAGCGAATGAATATCATTAAATACTGTCATGGTGACTTGAATGGATTTAATTCATGGATGAAATACAGTCGCAATGTTATGAATAAAGCGATTGCTTTATTTTGTAATGATGCTGAAGAGGCATTAAGACAAGTGTCTTCTTTCGACATCTCGACATCTGTCGAGAAAATGAAACCAATCCAATGAAAAACAGTAAAATACATATGACTTTTTCAATTCTGACGAAGACAGATTTTCGATAGTGGCTAATATTTCCTGTATTGTACGTTTTTCTTTTGTGAACCTCTCATGTTTGAGACGAAGAGTGAATTGTCTCTTGACTTTTTCTTTTTCACAAAATAAAAACGTACGATATAGGAAATAGTCGCCATTAACGGTTTCTCGAGGGAAGGGTATTGTAGATAATATAATAAGGAAAAAAAAGTTTATCTTAAGAATAAACGAAATCTCGACTTTCAAAAACGAAAACCAAGAAGAATATATCTCAGTTCTTTATCACCAATACACGAAGAACTTTGGAAAGATTTTCGAGGAACTAGGTATGAAGGTGGTTTTTAAAACAAGTCATAAATCTAGGAAGTCTAAAAGACAAAGTCGAGAGTTCGGAAATGTCTGGAATTTACGGAATTGAATGTATGAATTGCGATGCAAAATATTATGGACAGACAAAAAGATCTATTGAAATAAGATATAAAGACCACTTAGCACGCCGAAAATATGGAAAACCAGATAAATCAGCAGTTGCTCATCATATTTTGCAACAAAACCATTCCATAGACTTCAGTTCATTAGTTAGATAAGATAACAACAACAGGCATCTAGATGCCTATGAGAGTGTAGAAATTAGTATACATAATATTATGAATAATTATTATGAATAACGATGGTTGGGATTGAAGTAACTAGTTGCATTGATGATTTCTAAGAATTAGTTGTGATTTTGGCATGACCGAAAGTAGTAGGAACTTCTGTGCATCATTTTATTTGAAGACATATAGTTGAAAAAATATTTTTTTTTTGTTTTGGAAGTTCCTCACGTCGTCAATCAATGGAAAATAAAGAAAACCAAAAGGGTATTTCTTCAATACTTCAGTACTGGTTCCGTTAAATATTTCTATCCTTCATCTGCATCATTGACAGTTTTTCAGTATTGGCTACAATCAAGATATCCAGTCTTCCATTTTATTCAAAAAATCAGGTTTTTTTCAAATTACCAAATCTACCAGAAATAACCTGTCTTATGTAAAAAATCTGTATAAGAGCTCCGGTGTCTTTGAATCAATTCCTTCGTCTCGTTTCTGATTCATTATTAATCTGGCACACTGCCAGACACAACGATATATTACCGAGCTATATCTAATTTGAGACGTACGTAGGGATTTGTAATTTACGACTGGCAAATCCATCAATCTCTCTAAAAGGCATAATGCTGGAAATCAGTGAACAACTAGAATTCAAACTGTTTCTAGTCTGTTGGAGGTGTTCTATTGAATTTTCTTCAAAAACAAAATTTATTGAATACGCCCTTCCAACACTATTTTATATATTCCATGACATGCAGGAGAGTTGATTATCTGAAATATGAGACAGAGAGATGGTACCGCACATTCGAGAAAATGTCATTTTAGAAATGTCAGCTGTGGAAAATACACTTTCCACCAAATGAATCAGCCTTAACCTCTGTTTACCCGGAAGTACATTTAGCGGTATGAGTTTAATATAACGCATAGCATGTGCCGAGGACAAGGCTATTATCTTAATAAATCCCACTACTGAGGTACAATCATCCCACTTCTGAAACGAGAACAATCGGGAGCGGGAATTACGTTTGAGTTTTCTAGACAATGGTAATACAGAACGACACTTCTGTGAGTTGAGGAATTTAATCTAGTCGTAACGCTCGGAAAATATTACCACCAGTGCTGGATATTGTTTCTAGTCTGATATTCTTTTCTCAAGCGGTAATGCAATCTGTTGTCTTTATTCTTCATTAGATGAATATTAGTGTAAATTTCTTGGGTAGAGTAATTTGAACAAAGAATCAAATGTGCATTTGCATTGAAAAATAAGTGAGTCCAGTTCAATTTTCATGAATATACAAATATTTTCAGTGGGACGTTAGCCTGGTGGGTTGACGTGGGTGGTTTGCTTCATTCACTCAATCAACCGCTCTGTGAACCGGTGGTTCTAACCGCAAGGATGGACGATCAAGTTTCACTTTCTATCGTCCAAGCCGTGTTAAGAGTCACACGTTAGAATGTAAGACTTCGTTAGTTCTTAGCTCGCACAAGTTTCGCACAAAATTATTGTGTAGGAGTTGAATGTTTATTCATATGAATATAATAGTAATGAGTTTTTGAACAAATGAAATTTTTACAAAAATAAGTTATAAATTCGAGTAAATAAACCGGGATATCCAGTGAAGACTGAGTCTGCATGAGTGTTTCTGGAAATAATCGAAAGAAATGATCAAATAAGATAAAAATAATTTCAGAGTTCACACAATATCACTGCACATTATAAAATGCACCGCCAAGGTTCATGTTAATAATTTAATAAGGTTTTATGAGAATTGTTTGAAATATAACATCGTTGTCCACGAGAAATCAGAGCACTGTTGTAACAATTCAAGCTTCCGTCGATAACACTGCCTTTCATAGGTCTACACAAAATTCCGCGATAGCATATGTCTATATGTCAAAGATGGGTTACCATGCCCGTTTCAATTTTGAAATAATGGTCTCATAATATATAATGTAGTAATTATTATAGGATACTAAGGAGTCTATGTCGGCGACCTGTAAACCTATAAGGCACGCGAGAAAAATAAAGATGATGCTTTTGTTTGAACGAATTTTATCAATAGTCATTATTATAACCCTACTATCTCCGATACTGGGCTCAGGGAGTACAGTGTTTTCAGATTTTTTTTTTAACGGACCCCTATTAACTCTACACACTTCTTGACGAAAATTTCTGTCCTCCGAGAGAAATTTTTTGGAGAAGGAAAAAAAAGAAGTCACTTAGGCCTAGATCTGGTGAGTAAAACGTATGGTCAAGCAGTTTAAACCGTAATTCGTGGATTTTCGCCATTGCAACAGCTGAGATGTGACATGGTGCGTTATCTTGGTGTAACTGGATTGTCTTTTTCTGCAAATATGGCAGTATTTCGCAAGTTCAGCCTTCAACTTGTCAAATAATGATGCGTAGTATACTTCTGTGATGGTTTTTACATGATTAAAATAACTCCAAGACTATCCCGAAAAACAATGCCATCACTTTCCAGCCGAAAAAAAAGTTTTTGCTTTTTTTGAAGCCGGTTTCTCTTTGGCAGTTCGATGTTTGGACTGTATTTCAGTTTCGGCCGTATAATGGTGTATTCAAGTTTCATTTACGGTAATTATCAGGCGACAAACCTCGGATTTATCGCACCTAAACTGGAAATGTTCATGACAACACCCAACGTGCGAATAGTTTCATCATGCCTAAATATTGATTTAATATGTGACAAACACGTACGTTTGACATGTTCATAACCTCTGTTGTCTCTCTCACTTCAATTTGGCCATCGTTTACCACTATTTTGTGAACTTTGGTGATGTTTTCGTCAGTAGTTCCAGTTTTTGGACGTCCCGAACATTCATCATCTCTCAAGCTCTTACGGCCACATTTAAATTCAGATACCCAAAATTTCACTGTGATGAATGATGGTGCAGTTTTCCCATACACAGAATCTAACGATTTGCGTAGGCGTATTGCTTTTCAAAAACATATATAAATGACAGCTCGATACTCGGTTTGGTCCATTTTCATAAAAACACTGGCATCAACTCCCTCAAACGACTTTTACATATCATACATAACTTTTTATTTCATATTTTATTATTTTAGAATTCAAATATCATCTTCAATTAATACATACTCTCTGCACAAATATTGTTCATATTTTTTTAATGACATTTAAATATTATATTATGATGAAGTTGCTGAAACTATTATAACTGAATTGGCCGACATATCATGAAAATTCGTTAACAACGAATTTGAATAATAATTTATTTTGAAAATTGAATAGAACTGGGCGATACTTTATGAAACATCTATATTAAAACTCATTAATACAGTTCATTGTATAATTTTCACTAAAATTTTTACGCTCAAGAAAGTTATTGTATTAAACCCTTCAGAGTGAAAATTACACAAAAAACGGTATTCATGATATTCATTTAAAAATTTCCGCTTGACAGTTTACACATTTGCGACATATGTTCTACTATATGATAGCTTCTTCAGGCGCATTCAATACTCATAGTATTCGAGTGTTAACTGAAAATGTCATTCGATCATTACAAATTGAAAAATCAATTCACCCATGTTTCAAGAAAGTTTCACCTATCAAAACTTGTTCCCTCTAGAGCCTCATTAACCATCTATAACGAACCGTGAAAATTTTTCGATCCGTTATTACAGAACTGAAAATTGACTTCAACGCTAACAGAAAGTGATGAATATACGCCGAAAACCTATTGATTAATGATACTTTGTAGGAAAATGGGGATACTGATAATCATGTAGTTGGACAGGCTTGGCCTTGTCAATAACAATATCATTATTATGTCCACATCAGAGCAAGTTGATGGAAGGGTTTAATCTACTTGAATAATGAACTCCACGCACATAGCTGATGAACAAAGTCGTCACTCGGCTATTTGAACATTTCAGTGTACAGGGGACAGAAGGAAATGAAGGAGAAACCGGCTGCTTACAAACCAAAATGTCAGAAGAGTTTTTCACACTGACAACAAAAGAATAAAATATACTTGTTTGTCATATTGCAGAATGATGTTTCCATCTATCTTCGAAAGATCAACCTCCATTTATTATATCCTAGAATGAAAAATAGAAATACTTTAACATTCATCATTTATCATTCACAAAGTACCGCTTGAGAAAAGTCTGTGAAAAATTCATTTTATAAGTAGACATCATCGATTACTGTAATCACCACACATTTTCACCTGAGATGTAGTATATTGAAGTATTTATGAAATTATTGTTTTTCAAGATTCATTTGGAATCATATGAGAGAAGTTGCCCATCGTAGGATGTGAAGAAATAGATTTCTTTACTTAGTTTTGATAGTCATCTATATCTGTTATTATTTTCCATTTGAATTTTCCATTCTCTATTTAATAATGGAGTAGTGAAATGAATGAAACTCAATTTGGGTTTGTTACAGTGTCTTTCAGCTTATTACGAACAATACTGAAATCAATATATAAATTTAAGTGTGGAACGTGCCCTAAGGTATATAATGGTCAAACTGGCAGAACATTTAGGAATTGAATCCAGGAAGATCATACGAGCTATATTAATAAGAGAACAAATTCAACATATTCAAATCATCTTCCAGAAGAAAATCATATCTTTAACGAAGAGTTTGAAATTTTGCACATAGAAAATAAAGGTTCGAATCTGAATCATTTGGAAGCAATGGAAATCAATAAACTTAAAAATTCAAACATTCTAATGAATGACCAACTAGATTTGAATAGATCACCATTATTGAATTTTTTTCTTAAAAACCGAGAAAGAATTATTATTGATGTAAATATGAGGCAATATGATTTACGTTGAACAGGTACGTTATGTTGAGGTTCAGGTAATTTCTTGGAGGTAGTCTCAATTATGGTTACCTGTAGTGTATAAATAGTAATGTAAGGATAATTTGATGTACAAATCACTTGAAAAAGCTAATGTCTTAGCGAAACATGTTGTAATATATTTTTCAAGTAAATTTTGTGGAGATCAAATCCTTGAGGTGTATTTTTTGAAATTAGTATAGATCTTCATCAAGTAACGGCCGAATCAATCAAAAACAGATATTTCATTCAATGGTATCGCAATGAAACCTTGAGAGTGAAGTTGTTTGACTTTCAATAGAAGTACTGCATACCATCCGCTGAAATTTAATCTAGATCAGTAGTGCAAATAACTCTATCTTATCTTCAGTTTATTTCAGTGACTTCCATCCCATTTCATACTACTTTTAATGAAAACAGAATTGTTTTCTTTCCATTTTGGCTTCTCTCACCGGCCCCTACCACCAGCTTTCTAATCACATAAATGATTCCTGCGATCCGTGAAGCAATCAATCCAATTCAGCGTTTATCAATCAAATTAACATTTCGCCTTCAGACGGATAGCGATACATTCCACTAGGCTAGAAATTAATAATTCATTGGCAACCGTGTATGCATCACAATATTGCCAACGGGTAAATTCAAATCTATTAGGTTTCCATCATTATATGCTTCGGTGGAACTTTGCAACGGTAGGTCGATACAATTCGTAAGGAACTAATGATGATGAATTATTCGTGAAATGTCAAACGTGATGCCTTTCTCGAAAATTATTACGAGATTGAGAGGGAGAGAGAGATATTGAGAAGGCGATATTCATATGTCTAAAATACAATTTCTCCACGAGGCAAATTCCTACAATTTAATAATAGAAGAGCTGGTGACATATTGCCTCGCTCAGGGTATTTATTATATTTTTAAATATGCACGTCCTTTTTCATCACATTCTACTTTCCTACAATTGAGATAAAAATTCCACCTGCATAATATACTACATGACTTTCTGAAAATACCAAGAATATCTATTCAACATTGATCGTTCTTTCGAATGTATTCTCCCATCGAATATAACAGCAATTTACAGTATATTACGTACCAAGTAGGATAAGAAATCCACAAGCGGAAAATTGTAAGCTGCAGGCGTTAGTTAAGTGCAATAATTCGCGAGTGGACATAACACAACACAACAAAAAAATATTTTTTGAATGTTTCCTACACTAAATTAGTCAATTTCTACTAATTTTGGGGTGATAAAAACGAAAATAACA
>WOGJ01152944.1:0-14850 GCA_015342185.1 Leptinotarsa juncta | reverse complement strand
GCATTGTTGAAAGCATTGAAAATATTTTTTATTTCGTTAATAATAAAAAGATAAAAAAAGTTCTATACAACTTGGCACATAATCCAATTCTAGAGTTTCACTTAAATATAACTACTCATAATAATAATTACTGATTTTCTTGATAAAGACTTTACTTCCAACACTCAGTTTCTTCAGGTGGACTGACATTGTACACTAATTTACATTTCAATATATAAAAATTATCGACCCTAATTAATAAATAATAATAATAAATAATCATATTAAAACTAATAAATACAGTTTATTGTATGATTTTCATTATAAAGAGTATTACAAAAACCGGGACACGTGTTTCCCTATACAATAGCTTTCTCAAACATAAGCAGTTTTTGTAAAACCATTTATAGAGAAATTCATACAATGAACTATAATAATGAGTAATGGAGATTACTAATTGATAAGCAAGTACTTATAAGAACATTTAGCGTGCAGGTTAAAATTATTGTTAGACATTTTTTCGCATGAGAATAAATATAAAAGTGGTGGAAGATCAACTTCTTGCTGGTTGTTCAATGTAAATTTGATTGTTTACGTTTATTATTTTCCAGAGGTTCCAGCAGATGCTATCGAACGACCAATAAGAAGTTCGTCTCTCATTACTCTTGAATTCATTATCGTGAAAAATTTACTATAATCAGTCAAATAATTGGTATCTAATAATAATTTTCAGCTGATGGATAGCTTTTCCCATACTACCAATTAATAATATCCACCAATAATGGTCGATGATTTGTATATACTGCATTGTAACTGGGGAAACTACTGTTCATCAAAAAATGTGATTTTTACGGCCGGTGATAACTGTGTGGAAGCTATTTTCTGGGTTTTTTGTCCGTGGTCTGTCTGAAGTTTTTTCTACTACTACAGTAGATATTATCAAAGGCGATGTGGTGACGGTCACAGTGTCCAAGTTGGTGCTCGAGTTATTTTTCCCGATGTCCCTACTATTGTAGTGAAACCTGTATTGGAAATATATTGATTAGTGTTACTGATTTCCATCAACTTTTTGGTGTTTTGCTTCCCTTTTTTTTGTTCCGTCCTATCATATACATAATACTGTAGTTTCCATCGAGGCAATCAAAGAATTTCTGTAGCTTTTTCTGTCCGATTACAGAACCTTGTGGGACTAGACATTAAATGTTGATTGTTGTTGTTGAATGTTGATTGACAAAATTCTGTTTAGGGTTCTCGACAGAAAGAAGAATGATTATTGTGGAAAAAAATCCAATCTGAGAACAGGAACAACTCATATGTTACAGTGGGACCTCGAGCAACCAGTGGGCCGAAAAAGTCTTGCTAAATGGAGCCATTTATTTTTCATTGTAAAAAACCCACATCTGAAATGCCGCCATTGCGAATCAACTTTTTGCGATCGAAACTTTTAATTAAAATATCTGGACAATCTTAATCAAATTCTTTTATTTCTATCGGGTATATTTTTATAATGAATCCACTAAATCTATAAGTATTTTCGGAACACTGACTCGGTCTCGCGGCACCTGCCGCATACCTGCTAATTAACCAATATCTCATACAGGGCCAATCGCTAATTAGATCGACTTTTTATACCGAAGAAACGAGATCGAAAACCGGAGATTACTCGACGTAAGTTCGAAAATTGCTTTTGGGATCTCGGCAGATCCTGTTGATGAAGTTTTCTGGCGATGAATTGAATTTTGAAAGTTATATTGATTATTTAAATGATAGTGGTAGTCATGTTTACTGATAGTGATCAGCTCATTGTTCCATTAATTGAGGTCCATGCTAGAGAGTTAGTAATTTATTGTTTAAAAATCTCATAATTTGTGAAGTGTAGCCTTGATACGCTAGTATAATTTTGTTCCTTTCAAAAAAATCTCAAACTCTACCGCTAGTTTGAAAAGTCTAGTTTCCAAAGAGTAAATCCAGCAAATAATTGGTGTTTTTGATCAGTAGACGAGAATCAGCATGTTAATACAACAAATCAAATACAATCATTGAAACGTGTAGACTCCGACTTCAAATAGCCACTGACGAAAATCCAAGATAAAAAAATACTCCATTATGTCATTTTCACTTGACCAGTCCATAAAATCGCAATACTTGTTTTATTATCCCATGTCATCCAGGGTTCTGTATAGAAGGGTGGCCCAAGGGCGAAAATGTCCATAGGGAGTAGAAAAAAAAGGTTTAATTTTGATGTAGGAAAGGAATTTCTGGAAAAAACATAGCCATGAACAGACAACTTGGGGTTACTTCGGGGCTAGTGCTAGAGTGCCACCAAGATTTTGCTAAAGCTTCAGTAGATAATAACATTATCCTGAGGTGGGTTGAAGAGCACAATAGGATGGAATCAAAAGCAATCTTTTCAGGATCACCCTGGAAAGCTAGCGCTGAGGAAATATCTGGCGATGACCTGGAAAAATCTACGCCTAACAGTTTTCTGACTGTCAACTGTCAACTAAGGAAACACTTCCATAATATGGGGCTAGTGGACACACCTCTATGCAGGATTTATTAACAGGAAGATGAGACTGTTAGGCAAGTCCTATGCGAGTGCATGGAGTTATCGTTAATTAGAGAGTGTGTGTTCGGCGAGTCTTGGCCTACACCTGCCGACATAAAGGAGATGCTTCCAAGTGAACTGTCCACCTTCCTGGAGTAAAGGACATGATGGACGATGACCTAGGAGGACAACTCCTTGGAAGGATGTGTAAGGGGTCACATGTGGCCTAAGTGCTGTGGGCCTTCACTCACTCTTCCTACTGTACAGATACAGATACAACAACGACAAATATCATTTGTTCATTTCATGTAATGGGTATGAATTATTCATTTATTCATATTTGTCCCTCCCCTTGAGGTATTAATAATACGTTACTGACAGCTTCCTCAGCAGCTTGAAAATTATCACTTGGTGTTGAAATAACTGTTTGGTGTTGGGAAAAACTCCAGTAATATTCATTACTACACAAAAGGTTCCAAACAGTGCATCACAAGTAGTCTCAAACAGTTTTGAAAATGGGAGATATTTCAGTTAGCTACAAATGAATGTTCATTTTTTCAAAAAGGAGAATGAAAATTGTTATCGTAATATTGTCAAAACGCCCAATCGATCATATGATTATTCTATCACATTTTTTGCTAAATATTTGATTTTTTTTTAAAATAATTTTGTGATTTTTGAGGTCAAAATGTTGGGGTCAACTCGTACTTTGTCACATCTTGTATACACTTAATAAAAATGACTATCTCGGGTTTGAACATCATAAATATATCATTACTTTCTTTACTGCATCCTAATATTTGCAATGTGTATAACTGAAAAATCATGTTTGGACAGTATTATCATAGGCTAAATGTAAACAGCTAAAACAGTATTCACATCAGTTGAAAATTCTTTAGAATTCGGTCCATAAGTATACTTCATGTGAATTATTTGTGCATTATTATCGGTTATTCAAAAATCAGTTTTTCACTTCTTTTTCCAACGTCACTCGATTTCAACCGAATATGGACTGGTGTGGAACGAGGTGGTTTTTCAAATCCGTTTAGACTTTGGGTGGCCTTAAGTTCAACAAATATAAATCGTTACAGAGCTGTAAAAATAACCTATCACTTCGAATAAAAATTGCTACCCAGTGAGTTCGTATTAACAACATTTTTCAAGATCTGACATAAAGTACTTTACGAGCGCAGTAAACCACCGCAGTGACATTAAAAATATCCAAAAAGAACACCGAACCATCCCGAGCCATAAATAACTTTATGGTTGCAAATTTACTCAGTATGTATTACTTATTGCATTATTAATTCCACAACATTCTAAATATCTTCTCGAGCTAGCGGGTATCCCGTAAGAACCAAAGAATTTCAAAATAATTATCCACTTGTTCATTGGCTTTGGAATAAATGATAGCCAAGCACAGTTGTCGTAAATTAAAGAAGGGATTAATGCAGATTCGCATCGCGGAGACAGAGGATTAGCTGAAACGACAAGCAATGATTAATTTGGAAGATATATTAGCTTTCAAACTGTAAAAATTGGGTGAAGGTGTTCCTATCCATAGGTTGAAAAATCTTTCTGCTGGGATCTGTAGATAACCTGTTACTCTGAATAAAAATTCCTTATTCCTAATGAAGTTGTACAACTATTAGATAAATACAGTATATGAATCTTCTAGTATCTTCTGATACTGTAAGGAAGCCCAAACATATTGCCAGGTCATTGAGGTTTTATACAGTCTAGGTCATTAGTATTTATTCAAATTCCTTCAGAAAAGAGGCCGATTCCTATAAACTCAGAGGTTAATTGAATGTTTTAATGGATTTTAATCCCCAAAAATTGTTTTGATACTTCCTCGCCATTTATTTGTCTCAACCTAGACTTGACATGTTTTCTGCTTCGAAGGTGTGGAGAAATATAAAACCCTTTAAAAAAAATATGTCATTGTTAACTCTCGTTTTCAATTAAACAACGAGAAACTCTGCATTAGTTGATTTCCTACAATTTTTTGAGTGTTGTTGATAAATTCTATCTCTAGTCAAGTTTTAAGTATTACAGAAAACTCACAGTAACATCCATGATTGCCTTTCAAATATCAATTTCTCTGCCATTATTCTCTTCTTTCAATTCATTTGTACGAACAAAATGGTATCTGCTTCTGCCGAAAACAAATCTAGATTTATTTATAACTTCAATAGAATTGAATACAGTTCTATTATATTAGAATCATAATTGAATCCTATCGATAACTCGAAAGCAATTTATTATCTTTTCTTCGGAATATGAATCTGTAATTGAGGAAGTAATCTATCAAGCAGGCATCGTTGATTGATGATTGATAGATCGACATGATGATGTACTCTAAGACCAGTTTGAGGCATTAGGAATATCTTTTTTCAACTGTATCGTATGTATTTGTCTTACTGTAAAACGATTTTTGTTCTCCATTTTTATTATAGCTCACTGGATAGAAGATGACACTCAATTTAATCATAGATTCACCTATTGGTACTGTATTCAGTAAGTGAAGTTATTGTTGAAATTGAAGGATGATCATCAAACATTGTCACTTCAAGCTGACCGTTTAATGAGGACAGTTGTACCTTTAAATATAGACAAGGGAAAAATGACTACAAAACGTACTAATGAGTGATAGGAGGTGGTGATATCAGTCGCGTTAGGTATTAGGTATTAAAATAATGAAAAATACGCGTCATGATGTTTAATTTTTTTACTTGACAATGGGTCATACAAAAAATGTAGAAATTGCACATACAAATTGAACGAAGAATTCGAAAAGGATTTTTAGTTTGAAATATCTCATGCAGACTCGCCTCCTGAAGCCTGACGCACTTATTCACTAACAACCTGTATATCTCAGAGTCACTCAATTCTCTCTCCAGTGAAGCATCTCTTGGATACAATGAGACCATTCAGCGAATGATTTACACACACTGAGAAATTAAGAATTTATCAAGGGTATGATCTCAGTTGTATGATATTCCAATAAATCTAGAGCTTTCCTAGAATACCATGAAAGTGTCGCCTGAGACAACCTTGAACGTGCGTTAGAAATTGTCGAGAGTAATTCTTCAGAGCCAGCCGAGGTATGTCGCGCCTATAACTTGTCGAAAAGTAAACAAAATAAAATATAGCAGTTAACTAGATACTCTGTCTCTAATACATTGAGATAGATAATGTATTGATACATTTATTTGCTGCAGTTTGAATGTTGAATTGCTTAATAATACAATGCTAAATAGGCGTTGAATGTCTAAATTGATATTTGAAACTGGAGGAAACTGAAAATTTGGCTCATAAAATATAAACTTCAACTTTCTTCTTCCCCACACTTTGGTTGTAATTGCTTTCTTACGCATCTGGAATACAATCGAAATAATGTAAAACATAACTTGAATTTTCTGGTCCTTTCCTGACCAAACTGTGTTTATGGATTTCATTTATTCTCAGAGTTATTGAAGATATAATCTGAAATGTGAACAGCAACTTATATTTTTCTTCGATATCTTCAATGTCAGCTCTGAAGTTACTCCGAAGACTACGTTCCAATCGTTCATCTACTTTATGTTAAAGACCAATACTGAGATACTGAAATCTAATATATTTCTGGTTTAGGTGCCCGAACAGAAACTGTCGTAGTGAATTTTTGTTGACCTCAAGAAATTTCACAATGAAGATGTGGGGAAAAACCAATTCGGGCAGACGTTTTCAAGAAGTTGGCGTTATAGGGTTTCTTCAACCATCTGAATAACTAAGCTGCAACAAGTGACTTTTACACTGAGAGGAAATCTCTCTTTGTCGCATAATTCACAGTACTCAGAAGTGCTTCTACAATTTCATAGTTTTCGAGCTCTGACTGAGGCTGAGAAAGTTCATCACATATTTCAGCCATTCATATTATTCTCTCATCCCCTCATACTATTCTTTCAAGCTGAAGGTTTTCCAAAGCATAGCACTGCTTCCAAGAAAAAGTCAACCCGCCTCTGTCCAACGAACCATGTAGAGCAATTCGCACCACCCGCCGATCGACAAAACATTTTTGGCGATGTTCCCATCCAATTAATACTGGCTGATACTTGGTTTATTGTCAAAACTTCGCCGCTTCTCGGACATATACTATCCCGCTTCGTCGAGTGAATATTTCAACCGCACCTTTTTAATTACGAAGTTTTATTTAACAATTTCATACTGTTTCAGGTGCAATTATATTTTATAGCCTGCTTGATCATAACTGTGAAATTCTATTAAAATACCAACAATAATAATCGTTTGATTGTGATGAAAAGGAATCGTGAATATCAATGTTGTTTGTGTCGGTTAGGTTGAAATATAGCAATTTTTTTTGCTCAAAACGTGAAGTGTCCTTGAAGTTGAATGGTATCGGTATTCCAATTACTCAGGATCAATACCATTTATTGTCAGTTAATCTGCTGATTTTATGGAACTGTATGAACATGCCTGAGGAAGCTATTGTACTACGAAACACGTGTAGCTGTTTTGTACACTGTTCAGTGGAAATATCAGAATAAAGTGGTACTGAAATCAGCCATCGAGCATCGGCCATTTCCATCACATTTTCCTACCATATTATATGGTTGTAGCCGACTACAGCTGTAACTCCTTTTACAGATTTTCATCAGAATAATCCCAAATGAGTGTATTACAATAGTTCCTAGCTTGAAACCATAACAAAAACTTCTTCACTCGTTGCCTTGTTTCTCATTAGATATTCGAATGATTCCACACTAATATTATGAGCTTTGGGCAAATGATGCGAGTTGTTACTCAGACAAAATTGACCCAAACCACTTCAATTACATGTTATTGATCGGAAAATTGTTCAAGATCAAGCTGTTTCTTAAACCATAACCTTTAATTATATCCATTATCATTTGCTTTTTTATATAATTCAATAAGAACATATATTTTAAATGATCCCCACTATCCGACGCAACAAATTTTTAGACTGTGTTTAAATGTTCTTGAAATAATTATGTCATTATCGCCAAGAAGAGTGACATGTTCCAAGATTCATGTATTAGTACTTCAATTAACAGAACTTCTCTTCTTCAACTGTGAATAATTCTGTAGCTTAAATGTTCATCATCTAAATTGAAACATATTTCTTACACTTTGCATTTTTTGGTATTAGTCGTTTGTCCTATTATAAATTTTAAATATTTCAACTTGGGCGCCGGCCGCGGGGAAAAAGTTGCGTTCACAAAATAAAGTTACCTGTACGTAACTGTTACTACATGGCCACAAAATTCCGGTGGGTGAATTTATATTAAGTATCAGCATTGCACACATGCGAAGCCACGGCGAGTGGCTAATACGTAATCATTTTGTCGCCTATTTCTCGTTCTCTCCTGATATCATTAACCAACCAGTCCTCAATATAAAATAATTTCAATTTCAACATTATGGTCAAAATATGTTTCGCAATTTCATTGGTAGTTTTACCAAAATTGAGCTTAATAATGATAGTATTGTAAAGATATTTTCAACATTTTAATGGTAAAAATTCAATTCCAGCGATTTAACATACGGGTTTAGTTTTCAACTAGCTCCATATATCAAGAACAATGTTTGACCTGTCATATTTTTACTGAGCCATTAGGAAGTTATGGAAGCTGGGTAATTGATGATGAATGTGTTATGCAGGGCAAAGTCAATATTCATAAAAAATAGGTTTATAAACATTTATGTTGTTTGTCATTCTTTTTTTCACTTCATGAGGGTTTCATTTTAAACGCGGATATATAAGAATTTAGCCACGTTATATTTTCAAAACTCTAAAATTTTAATTTTGATTTAATGTTCGTGTTAAAGTAGTTGTTACAGAAGGGTTTTCTCTTCAAGTTTGTATCTGAAAGAAACTGTGTTTGATCTACATTTCTTTGGAAACAGTTTTCATTGTATTTGATTTCTTTCTTTTCTTTTTCTATGATGTTTAAAATAATCAACTCACACCTACGGCATCAATATAAGTTTCGTGGTACCTCTGAGACAGTGTCTAATCCTTGTAATTCTGAATGAATCAGTAGTGTTCGTCTGCAGCATTCTAAAAATAGCCCAATTAACCGCAGTAATTAAGAATCATGCTAATACCGTAATTGAAAGTAATGAACGTATTGAGTGGTTTAATTCCGTGTGAAAGTTGCAGACGTTTTTACTAGAAATTAATAGATTCAATTGGTTAAGGCCGGTTTACACCTTTGAGATCAGGAGGCCAATTATACCTGGGATTTTTTGGAAGGAATACTGAAAAAGGTACAGAAAAGGTTTTATAGGATGGCAGTCTAGAATGAGCCAAATAACTGCAGCAAGCGCCAAACGTGATGGCGAGCGAACGCGTAGGAATAGACTCTCCCAACTAAATTACTTCTGGATTACAATAAGCCCCTTGCCTCCAGTATCGTACCTATAATAAGTTTTAATTAGAGTAGCAAATTGAGTATGACTTCTTTGTAATTTCTTTTCATATTTTATTTAGTATTATAGGTAGTACAGCTCATTAAAATAAACTTTTGTTAGCGATGACATTTTTCTAGGAGTAACGCAAATTATTCGGACAAAGCCAAACGCCAACAGCATTCGAGAACAAGTGTTGTGGTGGGGTTTACATTGAAAATGAGTTTATGCGCATGGGGGCGGGCTCGCCATCACGTTTGGCGCTTGATGTACTTCAACAGAGCAGGGAGATTATAGGTTTCTACCATTTAGAGAACAACTCAACGAAATGAGGTTGTAGATCCTCTTTACATGCAATATCATTTCGATATTTTAATGTGCGACTTCAATTGTGATTCATCTATATTCTGTAGAGATATTCCTAATTGTACATAAACTCCATTTTTATACTGTTTTTTGGTAATGATCACCAAGTGTCGAGGTGTTAAAATAACGGATTTGTGTTGGGAAAAAACTCTAGTAATATTCATTTCTACAACAAAGGTTCCAAACAGTGCATCACAAGTAAAAATGAAGAAGTTATTCAATATTGTTCAATTTTTTTGAGGTACCTTAGAGGTACCACCGGAAACAAAGAATCCACATTATGCTCTTGCGCCGTTTGATTGTTTCAAGAGAATTCGACATCAATCGTTATTTAGATGGTGTGGTCAGTGATCAGCCTTACTGCAACTGAATCAAGTTCAGAAAAATATTACAAACATCTTACAGAGGAACTGCACACACTAACAGAAGAAAATCTCAATAAGCACCGCACTGTTTGTAGAAGATTCAGAAGGAATTATAGAGATAGACAGCTTCCAAGTAGTAGAAATGATAACTAGTATCTCAACCACTAAAGCCCCAGCACATCTCCACTGACTTTGCACCATCTTTTTTACTGAATCAATAAGCCTACACACACTATTGTAGAATGAATCACACATACACTCTGAACTATATAAACAGATCACAGAACGTTTTGCCAACGAACATGAAAAGATTCCGAACAAGCGGTTGTTCATCATGGCATTAGACATGCTATACTTCCCTATGACATACGTAGCAATTATCTTTGTTAACGTGTGCACTGCTGGCTCATAGAAATCAGAATGAGCAGCACGCCATGTATACACAACACACCTTCAACCAGACAAGTCTTGGAATATGGTCAACGGCTTCAGGAGCTTAGGCCATATTTACTGCCTGTGCTCTGTGCCTCTATCCTCTGTCAAGTTATCAGTTAATTATTAAACCGTCGTGTAATAATAACAGTGGTCAACAAAAGTCGGATAGTTTAGAGTCGATCCACAAATCCTTACATTCTTGCAAAACAAAATATTGCATCATCTGTGGGTCCTTCAACTCAAAACAGTTGTTTCAAATCAAATACATCATGCAGTTTTATAGTGAATCCAACTCAATATTATTATTTTATAGAAAGGTATCGCGCAAGTAACTTTTCCTCATAACTGTCTCTTCACGCTCAGTGATGTGCACAGAGCATTACGCCGAGAATATTGTACACAACCTGTAATGACTCACGGTTAATTTCATTTGTTCAGCTCATTAACTCAAAATTATACGGTTTCAACCTCGAACAAGCAGATGCACGAGGAGATAGTGCGAAGAAACAACCACAAAAAAGGGGACATCCAACACTTTGCCCGATTTTCGACAGGTAGACCCGTCATTTTGTCGAAATTGATTATAACTGTCTGATTTTCAGCAAGACCCGATCGAATATACTACTTTTACACTGTCTTTATGTGTGTTCCGGGCTTGAATGGTGGAAAATGTGTTGAAAGATTTCAGAGAGATAAGTCTCAGTTTGAAAGATATATGTTGTAGTGTTTTCTGCCAAGAAGGAATGGATGAACCGCGGTATCATAGCTTTTTGCACCATAAGGCAACGTAACACCTTCATCTACAAATATGAAAAGATTCTGAGAATTGATTTGCACATTTACGAGCAGAAACATCCTTAATTCTTATGAGAGGGGATAAAGACGCCAACTTGGTAGGAGAAACGCGAAACTTGCTAGGAGTATTGCATTTCTGGTGATTTGGAAAAATGCTTATTTCAGATTTATCCTAAGCCAGAAGTTCCAGTTTTACCTTTCGTCGCTTGGTATTGCTGAAAAATTGGACATTTATCTGAGGAAATTTTTAGGTCAAGTTGTATTCATAAAAATAATTTTCTTCCATTTTCCAACAATAGGATTTTATTATTAAAATCTATCGTGCCTTTATATAAGACCACTAGCCGGCATCCGTGTCACCCGACTTACTTGAGGCGCCTTGATGCATTAACCATACCTACGTCACGTTATCAAAAAATTTGCCACTATTCAGAATATTTTTAAGTGATAACTTCTTATGATAGGATCAACCGTTTCGTTACCTAACACATAACGGCGCCAGTTTGTCTGACTTTCCTTTCTTTTACGCATACGTCAGCGGAAGGCAGGCTCCTCCTCTGTCGTCGGACAGACGATCATTGTTTAGGTATGTATTATTGACATATTATAAAAATGTAACCAGCAAGCACGTAATTTTCCTTTATTATATGAAACTAATTTCGTGTATGTACATTATTAGTATCATTATGTAGTCCTACAAGAGTAACAATTGACTTATAGTAGCTAAAATGGATGTGCATACACAAAGTAATCAATAAAGATTTTATTAATGAATGACCTTTCATTGCATTTTCATATTAATATGCATTAAATTTGAGCATTAACTTACGCTTTTCTCAAGTTAAATAATTTCAATATTAAATAGTTAAACGTAGATTAGCTTTAAGTTATCACTTATGTCAAGCGTCCCGAGACGAACACATATATTTTCAAGAAGGGTCATTGGATAACAGGAACAATTTTTCTTATAAAAGTAATTGTTTTCTTGTTAACGTGTTGAAGAAACTCCTTTTCGAGCACCGAAGAAGAATTTAGTTACATTCGAAACGTTGGCAAACAACCAATTGTTTCTTTTTAAGGGGAAATTGATCCAGTTACCCGACTAACTCTCCTCTAACAGAATTTTTGGATCACTGAACCAGTTAATATTCAGAATAATGTTTCGAATTAAAATAAAAATGTTTCGTTATACCAAAAAGTTTCGATGAAGATATTGAGATATTTGAATATTTGTGGAAGTATTTATGAAACTATGAGAATAATGCCTAACTAGGCCTAGAGAGTTACATATGATTTAAAAAAATGATACTCTACGGTAATTTTGTCTGTTTATTTTATCGTTATATTGGTGGGTTAGCCTTCAATTTTTCCATCATTATATCGGTCACTGTTATTCCATTTCAACAGTAATCTGTTAGACAACAGTTGTTTTTTAACGTTTGTTTGAAGGTGATTGACAATGTTTCATGATGAATTTCTTTACTTCGGATTTGTATTGTTTAATAATAAATAAAATGATTTGAAATCTCTGAAAGAACTAATAAAAAAGAAGCATTAAAAAATAACTGAAAGTAACAATTATATTAAGCAAAAAACCTGAAATGAAATAACAATGAAATAAAATACAAGTAAAAATAGAACAATTGAACAAAAATTAAAAATAAAAAGTTAAGAGATTCCAAGCCAAGTTACTTCGCGACGTTTCGATTGTTAGTATTCACAATCGTCTTCGGATGATGACAGGTGACACTTACTTCATTTGTTCTATCATGTCAACCTCGTGCTATTCTGAAAGGAACACTAAGTCTCTGAAAAGGTTAAACCAATAGCTATTGAAAAAATATATGGCATAATATGCGAAACCAATTATTGAATGAAAATGCTACGTGACTACGAAACATTCGCATCCACAAATAGTAATACATTTCAGTATTTTGTTCATATCTGTTTTCAAAAGTTTTATCTCCTCTTTAACCATGTCAGAACTAACTGCCAGTCACACAGCAACTCCCGTGGGATACTCTTTCTCAACTGGGAATAACAGAGCACGGTAACGTAGCATTACTTGAGGGTTTACGCTTTACCGGAACTGACAACTAGTTGAAGGTGAAATTATGTATGCGAACGCGAATAATCTACTGGTGGTCTGACACAATAGATATGCAACTACAACTATAAAACGGATTGGAACCGTAATTAGGGTGTGTTTGTAATTTCGAACGGCAGCCTGTAACTTTCAATAGTCTGCTATGTCCATCATTAACTCGGAAATGTAATTCCAATTGGTAATTTGTTGTGAATCCTCGGATGGGGAGTTATACATACGTAGAACTCCATAGAAAGGGTTTAATACAACTAATGGATTATATTTGCTCTTCACGTAATGAAGACCTGTGAGAGATTACTTGCTTTTAATGAATATGCAAAGCAATGGTTGTTAATCTTTTGGTGATATTCTATTTATTTCAGAATATGCAAATCGAGGGATGGGTGATGTACTCAGCAAATCCTATTTCGGAAGCTTAGAGTTTTCCCACAAGAATGTGAAATATTCGGCTCCAGCACAGTTTCAAGCAGTGCCAAAATAAGCATGACTGCAGTAACTCGAAAGCTCAGCTTGAAACTAATAAGATCTTTTCTACGGTAGTAACTTTATTCAAATATGATTCACGCACAATCTGCTGTTTATGCTAGCTCTAGTATCAGGATATGAAACACTTGATTTGATAAATTGAAAAAGAAGAAAACTGGGTGCTCAGTGATGAAAACCAACAGTGGTAGTGGCTAGACTTTGGATGGATGCCAAACATTTCGAATAGGCCCTCTTCATCTTATCTTATCGCACGTTAATATATCTTCGTCTTTCGAAGGCTCTTGAAGTTGTCTGTAGACCAGCATATGATTGAAGATCTTCTAGACTGACATTGCAGAATTTTGAAACATATAGGTTAGGTCAGGTAAAATTCAACGTGAGTAGGTTTAATTGATCCTTCTCTTTTACCTGCAAGGGTTCATTGACAACAATTCATATTCCACCAAATAAATCCAACTTTTTGAGGAACTGATCGGTTTATTTGGTGAGTGATTTTACAGATCAGATGACGAGAGTGAAACTGTGTTTAACAGAATGTGCCAACGGTGCCGTCAACTCCGAACAGACGCAGCATATCGGATCTTTCGACAGTCCATCAGATGACAGTAACCTGCAGGTTACTGTCATCTTTCCTGAAGGCCATCTTTCCTGCAGTGTGAGAAATGTTTGCCCACATTCTCCGAAGAATATATGAATGCTTTGGAATGTGCCAATCCTGGTAGATTCTTCCGGAAGTTTGAAACTCTTCTGACAGACCAGATATCTGGTAGATTCTTCCGGAAGTTTGAAACTCCTCTGACAGTCCAGATATCTGGTTCAGTTTGACAGAATTTGAAGCGACGCCAAAGATGTAATCTGATCCTATGAAATAGCTTACTACCAAGTCTTCCTATGAAGGAGTGTCTGTTTAGTAGTTCTCCATCAACGCGACAAACATGGACGTTGCTCGGGAAGAGACAAATTCTTTCAATGCTGCTTGGCTGTCCGTTAGTATTTTGAATAATTTACGTATGAGGTTGGTTTCCTTCAATTCATCTACACAAAAATCAATAGATTACCAAATGAAATACGGTTGCACCAGGCGGGTTGATATCCTTGCTCTGAGTCTACGACTATGCAGTGTGTTTCAAATTCGATCCTCACCATTGGGAACTCGGAAACTATGAGAGATACGTAGAAGGTTAAACTGGGGCAAACTTGCGCATTTACCTGACTACCAATATACTATTGAGAAAGTTCTAAAATTCCGAGTATATTCGGACATATCCGAAAAAAATAGAAATTTCGGAAAATAGTTTTTCTTTTTCTGGCTTTATTTTTCGAAGGATTCGATT
>WOGJ01152720.1:0-12154 GCA_015342185.1 Leptinotarsa juncta | reverse complement strand
TAGGAAAAAAAGTTATATGAAGTACTGGTGATATTTTGACCCCATCTATACATTCCCGAGAGGAAAAGAGGAAGTCCAGGGACACCCTGTATACCGTGATTGAGTCATTTTAAAAGTGAAATTAAGTAATTTTCTACTGTAAAGGCAAAACTGTCATAGATTAATATTATTTTAAATCTGTTCAAAACACAAAAGTAATTGGTTAGAATAGTATGACGAAGACAAGATGTTAGATTTGAATAATCAGAGGTATTCACTGACACATTCTGAGATTTTCAAATCGAGAATAAGACCACGTGATTTAAAACAGAATTATATCATATCGTCCGCAAACTTCCTCTCGTCCTATGTTTTGATATTAAATTATAATATCTAACTTTTATTCTTTTCTAGTACATTTTTTATTATTATTCATTGCACAGTCACCATAACTTTATTTGAATTACCTAAATTCAAACTCATTTCGGATGCTAATAAAAACATATAAGAGTTGAATATCTAGGTAAACAGAAATCAGTTAATGAGAAATATCTTCAAAAAAATTTTCAATTTTTCTCTGCATAATCTAGTATCAACTTTAATTATCTATCAACATGACATAAACGGAACTTGAACAGCATAAAGTTCAATGATTTAACAGAACAAAATCCGGTAGGTCGTGGTCGGATGAAACCTGAATACGTTTTGTCAGCTACTGCGGCAGACATCATCAGTCATATGTGTATTGACTGCGAGACCGAAGGTTATACTTCAACTGACTGATTAAGTTGCTGATACTGACTGCAGACTGGTGATGTCTGCCGCAGTGGCAGACGAAATGTTTGGTACTACAGGTTATATTCAACAACGGCCTACATACTTTTTAACCGTGATTCCAGCCGCAGAAACCTTCGTTCGTATAGAATGAAATTCATTTAAAAATTTTGTTTGAGATTGTAAGAAAAAATGTATAACCTGTTTGCGGTGGTTAAACGAGGATTCACATATTTCGACTGCTCATTTTTGTTCTCTTAAGTTTCTGACATTTTCGTTTCAAAATCGAGTTCTCTTAATTTGTTCTATATTTTTCTTCTACTCCAAACCTCTCCTGCCGTCTCCGAATTTTGTCATGTCTGCAATATTTCTCAGTAAGTTGGAACTATATGGAAAACTTTTTCATTATTAATTTGAGAATGAAAGTTATTCTTCAGAAAAAATGTATAAAACTTTGAACGGGACCACTGGTTATCAAATTCTCCAAGTCGTATAGAAGTTGTTGAAAAATATGAAGTTTGTTTCAGAGTAAACTAAGTACTTTAACATTATGCCCAAAATTTATAGTTGACCCATTTATTGTTGCGGTAATAAGGGCTTTACACTTTTTATCTACTTTCCTTAGATCTATCTTTATGTTAACACTCGGTTCGTTTGCTGCCACTAACTTTTTATCTTACAGAATTATCAGTTACAAAAATGGTGTTGAAACAACACCCATCAATTAAAACTTTTTCTTGTGTAAAGCTAATTTTTTTCAATAAAAAATCATGACACTAAGAAACCTAATTCGTTCTGCTTTTCCCAAACCCAGCAATTATCGCCATTCGGAACGAAATGTTTGGTAGAATACCTCCCAGCCAGAAGTTTTTATTCGTGTTATCTCTTTTCGGGCATTCATGGATCTTAGACTTCTGGGAAATGGTTAATGAAGACGGTTACTTTTTGGTCAATTAACTGTAATAATGATGGTTTTTCTAAGGAACTCAACAATCCGAAAATATCCTGTCCAATTTGTAAATCTGCCAGTAGGACAACATTTCAGAAGCATATAATTTTATTGACGTTATTTGTAATTTTCGGGTTGAGTTGAGCACATTAGTATACGAGTTGCGGTATAATTATTTAGATCTTGCATGTGAATTCACTTCTCGGAAGAACTCGCCCAAGAATATAGTTTTAGGAGTGATTGACAATTGAAGGTTGAAGGTTGACGGTCACGATTTTAAAATAGTTTACATAATCTTCATTCACCTTCAAGTCATTATTTTAAACTGGGTAACAATCTGAAAGTTGGTAGATGTGATACCTACTCTCCGTTTAATCCGCGATTGTGAAAAGTTTGAAGCAATCTAAAAAGTATATTGTTTTGTTATTGATGTGGTTTGGGCATCAATAAACTAGTATCAACAACAAATATTGGTATTTATTTCAATAGTCCGGCCAGTTTCACTGACGGTCGAGCCCAGAGAGCGATTGAGGTGCCAAGATCCCTTTTATGACAGCTTTCTGAACCCGCTAAAGGTATCACATCATGAATGATAGAACATCACTCTTTTTTATACAAGAAATTGTACAACAACTAATCCTTAAATTAGCATACATAATCAGACATCCAGGATGGTTTCTTACATACTCGTTTTAATCTCCCTGAAGTCTTGAGCATTTTATCTACTAGATTCTGGATTACTAAAACCTTCTAATTCTATAACTTCACTTTTTCCACTATCACTAGGTCCACTTAAACGTAAATCAGTTTTATCCATGAGTTGAGCATCTACACCAATTCATTTACTTGAAAATGGTTTAAGGAACCGAAACCGGTCGTAACAAATAAAAAACTTAATAGAATTCAGACAAGTTATTGTCTTTATCCTATATTCAATATGAATTTTTACAAAATAAATAGGTCACCAGTCGAACAAGTATAGTGCTTTGAATACGTTATGGATTTTCTTCAAGTATCAAATCAAATCAAATCACTTTGTTAATCCTGTAGTTATAGTATAGGTCAAATAGCATTTTGTACATATACATAAAATAATACTTAGACTAAAATTAGACCAAACATACATGAAAGATTGTCATATGCATACAAAACATATCTACTTCACTCGACCCCGGCTTCATTAAATTAATATAATAGAGACATATAATTCAGACAATTATCTAGCGTGAGTCTTAAAAATTTACATTCATCGGATAAAAAAAGTTTTCGAGAGTTGAAATGAAGTGAGTGGGCGGCACACCATGAATTCAAACGATTTGACACCGTGTTACAATTTTCTTTCCAAATTGTGTCTTCTTTGTCCGAAATTAGAAGTGATGTGTCATCTGCATACATAACGCACGTATTCTCAGCAACCGCGGCAGTATAATATAAATAATAGCGATCCCAACACTGACCCTTGACGTACTCCAATAATGACTATTTTCAGATCTATGATTCACTGAAACAAATTGACTCCTGTTTCTGGTGGAAGACTCTATCCAGTCAAGGGCATTTCCTCTGTTCCTATATGAATATAATTTATTTAATAATATCGTGTGGCCGATTGCATTTAATATAATGTCTGCTACCCTTTTAGATAAGCTACTGATGTTCAGCTCATATCCTAGATTTCAATCATTACCTATGCCTATGAAATTAGTTTCTTCAATTGTAACGTATTTAGGAAACACTTTATTGTACGATTTTCACCATAACGCTTGTTCTTCAGATACATTCAAAAAATAATGTTTTTTAGTATTGAATACGTCTCAAAAAGCTGTTGTAAACTGAAACACATGTTAAAGAAGGTAAACACGTTTTCCGTCGAAGATAACTATGTGAAAGCTAATTTTCAGTTTTTTCGACCTTTGTCTGCAAATTTTAATGCTTGGCGTTTCGTATACTAGTGCGGTATGCATTATAAAAGGCGATGTCGTAGTGCCCGAGCTGGTGCTCAAGTTTTTGCGCCGAGTGCGGTAAATACGATGCTGGTTAAGGTTCTCTGGGGTCTTTAGCTGACCTTAGACTATGGCTGATAGTTTTTATTGGCCTATCTGTATCAGTAGAGTAGAGAGGGTGAGTGTAGGCCCACATCACTTAGGCCACATGTGACCCATTGTATATCCTCCCGAGGGGTTGTCCTCCTAGGTCATCGTCCATCCTGTCCTTTCCAGGAAGGTGGACAGGTCATTGGGAGACATGTCCTTTATATCAGTAGGTGTAGGCCAAGACTTGCCGAACACACACTCTCTTATTGACAATAACTCCGGGCACTTGCATAGGACATGCCTGAAAGTTTCATCTTCCTGTTGACACATCCTGCATAGAGGTGTGTCCATTAGCCCCATATTATGGAAGTGTTTCCTCAGTTGAGAGTAGGCAGTCAAAAATCCTATCGTTAGTCATAGATTTTTCCTGGTCTTCGCCAGATATTTCTTCGGCGCCATCTTCCCATGGTCGCCAAGGGTGATTCTGACAAGATTGCAACTTTTGATTTCATCCCATCTCTTTAGGGACTGAGCATGGGTGTAACGTTTAGCTAGTTTCGCAATTGCAATCAGGCCGTAGTGCCACTGGGTCCTAAAATTCTTAGTCCAGCCGCTTCCTTGGCTGAAGAGTCGGCAATTCGATCACTTTTACTGCTGTCGGGCTCTTTAATCCACCTCAGGATAATGTTATTATCTACCGAGGCTTTGGCTGAATCTTGGTGGCACTCTAGTACTAGCCCTGAGTTGACACATTGTCTGTTCAAGGGCTTGTCTGCTAATAGTGCAGATTATTATGATTTTGCCAGAAATTTCTTACCTGGTTATTTATTTTGTGGCGATTGAGATACCAGCCAGTTCTGTTTGAACCACGCTGGTATTTTTTCCCATTCCTCACTTAATCCTTTATCCTCCAGTAATCTGGAGTACCATCCACATCTTGAGACTTCTTTGGTTTTTGAGCCGTCTATATATACGCTTATTGCCTTTGTAGCAAGTGACTCTGTGTTATGTTTTATTTGTATTTTATAGAGTTTATCAAACACAAACCTGGGTTCAATTACATGACTAATTGCCTGCAGCAGAGGTTGCACAGTGAGCGCTTCTCGCCATAGGCTCAGCCTCAGTTGACCCATTCCTACTTCGAGATTTATACCAGCCGTGCGCAATCGTAACATGACCATTAACGCAAAATCCTTAACGTTCAGGTTCAGAGGGTTCAGACCAGTAATTCATATCAGTGCCGCGGTTGATGTTGTCTCATGACTCCTGTGATGTTTAAACAAGCCAATCGCTGTATTTGATATAATTTTTGGATGGCCGTTGCTTGTATAACTTTCGGTCCCCATGCAATGACTCCGTACAGGGTAAAAGACTCCATACGCGTTCCACTATCCTCCGACATTGCTCCATGTTAGCTTCCTGTCGAGGATAGTACCAAGGTATTTCACCACTTCAAAGAAGTTCAGTTTCCTTTTGAAGATTTCGGGATGTTTTAAGCCCGATAAACTTCTTTTCCAGAGAAAGGACCAAATATTGGTTTCACGTCGTGTTTCTCAAGAGTATTCCAATCTGGTGTGTAACATTTTCAACTCAGTGAAGGAAATCTTTTTCCTTCACCAGCCTATCTGGGGTTACTCTGACCATTTCCAATATACATGAATTATTATTTCTCAAATGAACTGAAACAGTAACTAAATATCTGGTTTGCATCGTTTCATGAGGATTGTAAATCAGTTTTCTATGTCTATCGTTTATTTTAAAATTAGAGAATGAGTATAAATGTTTAATTAAAACATCTCTCTTCATTACTTGAAATAATTAATTTATTTTTATATGAAAACACCTTCATTGAGAGAGATTTTCATTTGCAGCCAATGTAATTCACTACAATTGTTATTCGTGTAACCATTTTGTCTTCTCACCACTGACTACTTTTCAGTCATAGACGTCAATAATAAACAGTTTGTAATTACAGTGTGAGAGCTTGTTAACACGCCCAGAAGTATAATAATTCACACATTTGGGCTGCATTTTTAACATTCCTTTGAAATTTTGTCTGAACGCCCCGAACAACCATGGATACCATCGTCGTTAATTGAATTCGGTGACCATCAAATGCATTGTCTAAAGACTACTACGTGATTTGAATTGTAATAATGGTCAATTTGAATATGATTTTACTTCCTATCGACAGTTCGTCGTGGTAAATTCGTGAATGAAATATGTAATTTGAATATATGCATACATAGAAATTATTTTTATGAGTTGTCAGCCAGAATTTGAGTCACCAAATTTGTATATTTTGTTATGCCGATTGGCAACCAAGTGTGCAGAATGTGAATAATTCAAAAACAAAATATAGTACCCATTTATATGTGTAAGATTCATTTGTTGCGACATTAAATAACCAAACTGCCAACTCTTAAAACTTTGTTGAGAAATTTGCAATACCTACCTACTTTCTAGGAATTCTCTAAGAAGGTTTACCTTCATATTTTTTTACAAACTCCTATCCTTTATGTCAAAGAACGAAGAGAAAATTTTTCCAATTTATTCCTTATTTATAAAAAGCTAGAAGACACGCGAATAATGATCTTCAAAACGTTCACTTCCTACTAGCCGTGCGTTGAATTCATCCACGATGCTAATCTTCCAAGGAAGAAATGAACCCTTGCGGACTGACCGTATCCAACCACTTCGATACTATTTGAATAAAATGATTTTGTATTTGTATTAACGTATTTATTGACCTCAAGGTACTTACTAAGAGCGAGACATTGAAGAATTAGCTGATTTCATATTTTCATACAAATGCAAATTAACAGCTATATATTGACATGCTGGGAGGATAGTTGTACTGAAGATACTTCTGTTTCTGCTTGCTCTAAACGTATAGCCCAAATGCAAAAAAATATTAGCTACTTTCTAGCACCATTCTTCTATTTAATGTAATATATTATCCAAACATACCTAGAGGAAAGAGTTAAGCATGTGACTATGTTTCTTCAGCTGTGATATTTCAAAACTAAGTGTTCCTAAAATAAAATGGTGAAAAATTCCTGGAAACTTTTCGTTGTGGAACCATTTAAAGAGTTTTCCAAGCTATAGCTAGAAGTTGTCTCTTTGAGGGGGTTATAAAAATCTTTTTTTCAGATCGCGACTATGGCCGTTTTTCAGAAATTCATAAATATAGAAAGTTACCAAATTTTTTTGTTGTCTTCAGTCTTGAATGATATGAAAATAAGGCAACCGAATTTTTGTACTGTTGAATGTTTGTTATGATCTGGTCACAATCATTATTTAGTGCAATGTTTCGTTTATTGGATTCCAGCATCAACAATTTTTTTCGATCTGCAGTTGCTTCATTAATTTGAGTAGCCACTATCATAAAAAAATCAGCAATGTGTATTCCTATACGTTTTCTTTTCAGAAAAATATCATCAAGTTAAAAATCTACCTTGATTACTATAACTAGTTGTACTAATCTAAAATTAATTGTAGAAAACTGTTTGGAGATATATTTAGTACCACCGAAAATGTTTTTTGTATAATTCAATGAATAAAAATAGTTGTTTCGAAACGGATTTTTCTTTATTCCAGTTTGTATCCGAAAGTAACTTCTAGAAACACATCTTTCTAGAGAGTTCATTTTGTAATTGTTTCCTTCCTCCCTTTGGGGAGAAGTAGAAAGTCCCACATGACAAACAAAGTAACCCGAAACAAGGATAGATACGTGATCAAATCATGATCACCACTCACATTTGCATCTATTGGGTAAAACAAATAAGTCTCCTTACGCTGAATAATCAGATTCAACTGCAATCGACTGGAGGAATTCACTCAGTTATATCGTTACAGAGTCGGGGTGTGTTAATTTACGGTATTATAAAATTTAAAATTTTTAAAATGTCTAGTACTGATAACTGCGAATTTGTGTCCCTACACTCCACCTAAAAAATGTTCCTATACCCAGCCGCATATTATTAAAGTAAAATTAAAATTCGGTCGTTCCTTATTGAGACTCTGTACAAGCAGCCTTGTCTGGGAGACCACGTGCATTATATATGATAATGTTTTAGAGCACTATGTTGATTAGATGAACAGAATATAATACAAGTTACACAGAAAAGCAGTTATATCGGCAAACATTTTATTTCTTAGAATAAGGTTACTGGACTGGACATGCCAAAACCAGATGTTTTCTCCTTGGAATGAAAATAGGCACGTCCCACAGTGAATGCAAAATGCAGTGAATTTTTTCCTTTGTATTGGCATACTGCGAATTCATTTCATTAATTTCCATTTGTATGCCTTTCTTTGCCCGAAACAGCTTTGAAATTTGTTTGAAATTCGCCTTATTGCGCAGAGAATAGAAATAATGAATAATTGAAAACATTATCTTGGAAGAAATGTTTCTTCTTGTTCCATTGAAGAGATTGACTGAAAAAACAAAACGCCAACCTTGCGATGTAAACTTTTTAACTGCGTATGTACATATTGTTTGCTTTCGCCAACGTCTCCTTTGATACGGTATTATCTTAATATATTTGCTATGTAGATTCAGTGTCACTTGATGAAAATAGACTTAACAGTTCTGATGTTGTTGTACTGTGAAGTTCAATATTGATACAGCGCATTTTATGTTTCACACAAGAGGTGAGCAGAACCGAGAGTTGTAATAATACAAGATATGATGTTAATAAAATAACAGTGTTACATATGGTTCAGAAATGATGAACACTTGTTCAGTTACATGTTATTAGTGAAAGAACTATCAAAAGTCATTAGTGATGTCTTTAATTTTGGTGATTAAAGGAGTTCGTTTTCGTACAGTTTCTTATTTTAAATTGTGGTAGTTTCGAGTGAAGTTTTGTATAAGACGACGAATGTAATTGTATATAAAACGTAGGACATTTATAGGTATTCCGCATCACGTGCTTCGCTAAGCAATAGCTTTGTCGAGCATTTTCATGTATGAATAGCTTCATCAAGCGTTTCCATATATGAATAGCTTCATCAAGCATTTTCATGTATAAATAGCTTCCTCAAGCGTGTTCATATATGAATAGCTTCGTCAAACGTTTCCATGTATGAATAGCATTTTCGTTTATGAATCAAGCGTTTTCATATATGAATAGCTTAGTCAAACGATTTCATGTATGAAAAGCTTCATCAAAAATTTTATTGTATGAATAGCTTCCTCAAGCGTTATCATATATGAATAGCATATATATGAATATATCATCAAATGTTTTCATGTATGAATAGCTTTCTCAAGCATTTTCATGTATGAATGACTTACTTAAGCGTTTTCATGTATGAATAGCTTCCTCAAGCGTTTTCATTTATGAATAGCTTCGTCAGCGTTCTCTTGTAGGAATAGCTTCCCCAAGCATTTTCATGTATGAATAGCTTCCTTAAGCGTTTTAATATATGAATAGCTTCGTCAAGCGTTTTCACGTATGAATAGCTTCGTCAAGCATGTTTGTGTATGAATAACTTATTCAAGCATTTTCATGTATGAGTAGTTTCCTCAAGCGTGTTCATATATGAATAGTTTCGTCAAGCGGCTTGACGTATAAATAGCTTCCTCAAGCATATTCATGAATGAATAACTCACTCAAGCGTTGTCATGTATGAATAGCCTCCTCAAACGTTTAATTTATGAACAGCTTCCTTAAGCGTTTTAATATATAATAACGCTTGAGGAAGCTATTGTATATAGAGTAACACATATTGCGGTTTTGTAAACTATTCATTGAAAATCTCACAATGGAGTGGTACTTGAATACGTTGTGGATTAGATTTCAAACCTATATATATCTTTTTCAGATATGTGTATTTTAGTGAATTTTCTATTTTAAATTTGAATCCTTCTGAAAGAAATCTGAAAATTTGTATTTTTTGTTCAACTAACTTTATCATGACTGGTATTAGTACCGCTTTATTCAGTCATTAATTTTTCACAAGATGTAGTAAATGATATCACAAGTATCCAATAAGTGTGCTACTTCCAAGTACCAGAGAATAAGAGTCGTGAAAAATAATAATATAATAATAATAACGTTTATTTACACTGAAAAAATTTGCAAACATATATTACAAAAGTTACATACAATGTTGGTGTAGAATAAACTAGGTACCCACAAAAATCATAGATTGCATGAATCTTCGGTTGATGACTGGTGAAATGTTCGTAATGACATTGAAAAAGTTGTCCTCATTATTAAAAACTTCACACTAGTTCCACTTAATCTTGACACCATTCAAATCCATCTTGTGTCAAATTTAATACTGGTCAGAAATAGTGGTTCCAGTTTGTTCAGACATATTTCTCAGAATTTTTGAGCAATAAAAGGTAGGAGTTCTGCGATGGTCCTCTTTTATTTAAATATTTTATACCGGTCACAAAAGTTGTGAAAAACCCTTTGTACCGTAACGAAATGATTACCATAATCAGATTTTAAAAGATTGGCATCGTATGCATTCAAATTTGACTGATAAATTAGTAAAGGTCCTGTCTTTTTCGGTACAGTATTAACAGGTCGATGTGGTTTCATGCTTTATTTTTTATTTTTATAGAAATATGAATGATAAACACAGCCATCTAGAAGTAAGAGTGAACTAATTTCAAGGACAACGTATTCCAATGTGTACCATTGTAGGGTAAAACTGATTTTATATGATTTGGAAACTATGAAATTGTTTCAATATAATAAAGTGTTGCTATTGTCTGAAAATATTTTTAATAGAGTGTACTTGGGTAAAAGTTCATTTCGTAATTCAGCTGTTCATTGAGTATGTTCTTTCTATCAATTATAAATTTATAGTTTCCCTAATTTTCATCTGAACCCATTCTTCAGTATTCCCATAGTTATTTGTCGAATTTCAAGATCATACGAGATTGCCTCTAAACTTTAGTTTTCGGTTCACTACGTTTTTTCGGGACACACAACCATACCTAATAATCATTTCAACTACCAATTCTTCTCAAGGATACAATAATGAAGAGTGACCTAGGCTTATCAAGCAACCTAACCTTAGGGTTGTTGGCCTGTCAATATAGTGTCTTCATCAACTCATTCTACCGTAGTCGCGTCATATATATTTCTAATACCAGGTGCAGTATAGGAGTCATGATTATAGCAAAAAAATCCAAGCTGAAGGGCCGTGGTCGGAACTTGTAGTACCAAATGTTTCGTCTGCTACGGCGGCAGATATCGTCAGTCGTTGCTAAGACGTCGCCTTCAACTTTCGTCTTCGCAGTCAACGATCATACCACTGATGATAGGTACCGCAGCAGCAGACATAACGTGGAGCAGACATAATGTTAGGTACTACAATTTGCATTCCACGGCCTACCAGCTCGAGTTTTATCTCTAACCAGGTGCAGTGTCTACCGTGGGACGCAAAGCCCATATACATTTGCTACGAGTGCTATAATACCTACGGTAGTGACGAGAAACCGGTATTATATGCTCCGGAGGTTTTTGATCTTTTTATGAGAAATAAGAAGGGCCAAGTTTATTGGAACTATCATTTTTTAACACTCAGTAAGTCGATATTTATCATGCTTTGCATATTGTCTCTTCCGCAGAATCCAGCCAGAATATAGTTAAAATTTTTGTTTCAATTATTGGAACTCATGATCAAATTGGAGTCCATGACATTCTTGGCTTCTCACGGTGTTGAGAATGATTATTGATTATTGATGCCACATCACAATGAGTACATTGATGAATCATAGCGAATCAAAAAATGAAAATTTCTCATCCCAAACGATATTTGATTCAATTCCATAACGAATTTTTGGAATACAAACTGAGTAGAGAAAATTCTGTATAATTTTGCTTTCACATAAAAGTGTTTCGAAAGAATTTTTCTTTCATGTAATTCAATGTTTACATGAAAGTAGCTGTTACAGGAGGGCTTTTCCTTCCAGTTTGTGCCTGACATTTTCAAATTAAATATTTTTTTGAAAATTATATACTCTGACTCAACTTTTTTTAACTGCAGATGATGGATGTGCTGACTGTGAGTAGTATCTATTCTACTGTTTCGGTTATCTAAAAGGATTTTGTTCATTTTACAAATTGAGATAAAATAGCAATTAAAAGTGCATGCGGAGATACTAATAAAAGGCAATCTCTTAGCAGCGATTGCCTAGCTATTTTGAGTAAATACATAATTTACTCAATAAAAACGAGTAAATCATGTATCTACTCAAAATACCTAAGCAACCACAGCTATTATATTCAGTTTAGGGATCCAATAATTTTTCTATTTTTCTGAAAAAGTGTATTTTTCTTAAAAAAACGGTGGTGTTCTTGCCGACGTTTCGAATTTAATTAAATTCTTCTTCAGGGCTCTGTAACAATGAATTTTCATGGATATACCTTCCACAAAACTTATTTCAATTTCA
>WOGJ01152718.1:0-13890 GCA_015342185.1 Leptinotarsa juncta | reverse complement strand
TTTCAAAAGTTATTTGAAAAAAACGAAAATAAAAATAAAACTTCAACATCCTGTATCTTGGAAACGAAGCGCTTCCGGACATTTATTTATTTGGACAATTCATATTAGAATATTGTGAGAAATCACCTCCTGAAGTTTATCAAAGTACTTTTGAATCACCCTATATTGGCAGAAGTTGAAACGTTGAACAGATGAAAATTACAGACGCTGTTCAATATGTTAGAACAGGTTACCGCGGTTAGCGATAACCTATTCATAGGTAGGGTGGCAGCAGTGCAACGCAAAGTAACAGGTAATAACACTTCGGCCAAAGATGCTAAGGTGGCAGCAGTGCAACGCAATGTAACAAGTAATAACACTTCGGCCAATAACAACGCACCAACTAGAAAAATCATAATTTGTTTTGAGTATTAATCCTTTCCGTGATTCACATGTTACAGAATGCTATTCTGGAATACCCTGTATCTGGAGCCAGAAAGAAACTGTGTCAGTAATTTTTGTTGGTAATATTTCATTAACGGTGAGAAGTTTTTGTACTGTTGATTGGAGTGAATTCTGTTATATTCTGTTGTTATTGTGGAGGTTGAGGGATTGGAATTAGTACAGTTGGGTGAACCCAAAATAATTCGTTGAATTTCTTCTGGATTTGGTTGACTTCTTTTGGAGGCACTATCTAGACGCCTTCTTAGTTTTCATTTATACTTCACTTTTCTCCATTGTTCATCACCCAGAATTTCCATTTCACTGTAATATTCCTCTGTTTCGGTATTCGGGGTTATGTTTTATATAATCACGTGGAATAACTAGCAATAGCTAAGTACTTGTTTACTCTTTGGCTGATAAATGTGAATTGTGCTTCAATTTTATCAATTGTTTTCAATTAGCTTTTTCCTCTTTGAGACTTCTGAGTTCACTCTTCAAATTATTTATTTGGCAGAAATAATTTGTTTAAATTCGAATACCTCCTTACATGTTTAACAGAAAAATAAAGGTGTGTGATTTTGTAAAGTGAACAATTCTTACCAGAACTGAGGTGAAAATATACATTGGAACTATCTGCAGTATCCGGATCAATATTAAGTTTACAAACCTCACATTTGAGCTACTCAGTCATGTCAAGGGGGCACCACTGAGATATCCAATAAAACGATTAACGATTATCAACAAAAACAGACACAATTCGGTTAGTTTTTTAAACAGTTTTAGCAAACTTTTTCGTCTCTGGTGAGGAAACCTCACCCAAATATTTATACAAAATCCACAAATTATTAGTTACTCAATAGGTTTTTGAGTAGTAACGATTCATTACCACATAGAAGGCAATGTCCTGAAGCAATATCACTAAATAATTTCGTTTTTACCACTGTAGTCTGTCATAATTCGCGAGGAGAACACAACTTAAAACAAATTTGCATGGTATGTAAATTAAATTTTTACACATGTCACTTCCAAATTTTTCAATGCCTTATTTAGGGATAAGTCTATGAGACCCGGCACAAGCAGTAATATCGAGCATTTGGACACGAATAGTGGAAAGTAAAAAACTGATTAACTGTTATTACTCATTTCTGACAATTCCAGATAAAAAATAAAAATCATTTGAGAGTGATATGGGTAGTTCAGGTTGAATTAAGAATACTCACAGACATAAGATGGTTTCAGTGAAACTGACACAGTACGACATTTACTAGCACATTCCCGAGACGGTTTCAATATAATGCTCCTCTCTCCTGAAGCTTGTATTAAAAATACGTAACTGCATTCTGTATTTGGTAACTCATATGGCTCTGCTTCATTTCCATCAAACATAAGAAATCTTTCAACACTTTGACCAGAACGATCAGGTAAAAAAGATGGCTTACGAAATATTTGTCTTATGAGTCTGGCTGGTTTCATTTTTGTTATACGCCACGAGATATGGGTTTTGGAGGGCAATTCACTATTAGAGAATAAATCTTTGAGACTGCTGATTGAAAAGTTAGTGGATTTTACTCTTCTAGCTTCAGATTCCATTACCTCCATGTTCTTTTCATACATTTTCTGTAGTATTTGGAGAGTGACTTTTTGCTGGTCAGTCTGAAATAATTGTTATGGATAAACTCACGAAAATATCATTAGTGGCAGGTGAAATTTTAGAGAGAATGATTTGAAATAAAAAAAATTCCTTGTGATATTTTTGCTCAACAGTTTTCGTAGTAATATGTGTTTCATTATGAAGTAGAAGGTTTAATTTTACCTGTTGCAAATACATTTCTCCAACAGAAAACCTGCATCATATTGATAGAAATTTCAATTTCTATTACATGCTATATTGGACGAAGACTATATGTAGTGAATATGAAAAAAAGTTACACCATTGTTCGTAAGATAAAAAAATTGAATTATTGAGCAAAATTGAAGAACCACCCTGTATCTTGCTTATAAAGAATCTTAGACCTCTGACCGGGTGTCTCTTATTTATCAATAACATCCATAACATATATGAAACTTCGTGTATAATAACAGCTGAAAATTAAATAAATATAAGTACTACTGGATTTAATAGGTTAATCAGAAATCATATTTTCCAGACGAGACTATTGAATAATTATTCACAAGTGACACAACAAAGATGACAAGTGCCTTTTGAATATAAGGTATATATGTTACCGACCAAACCCGATTTTAGGATAAACTAGTTTTGCCTAGGCCAAACTAATTTGTCCTATATGCATATATATATAGGCTAAACTGGTTCGTCCTAAGCCCAACAGAATAAAACAATTTAACCTAGGCGAAACTAGTTTATCCTGATAGAAATACACACACACACACTCAGGATAAACTGGTATAGCCAAGTCTAAACTAGTCAAAAGTAATTGAGCAAATATGTCAGGACTTGTACATGCGGGAATTCCCGAATCGCGACCCGCGCCACTCCTCACTTCTAGTTGTCAGCCGTGTGGCCATGCTTTTAATTAATTAATGCAGTTCAAAGTTAGAAGTTTATGTATTAAGTTACATTACAAACTTTCTTTTTTTATTATGAATAAACCTACGTCAAGTCGACGAGCAGATCAAAAACAATGGAGGGAAAATTTTAATAAAGTGAAAATAAAAAGTCTTCTCATTATAATGTGTTATCATCAGACCAATATTTAGAACTCGTTGAAGATGCAGCAAAATCTGAAAAAAAGACACCATTACAACAAACAAGATTGAAACGATTTGCTGTGCTAAAAGTCGGGGATATGAAAAAACTAACTGATTGCACGGAGTGAAGGTACTATAAAATACTATCTTTCATCAGATGAACTTTATGATGTTATTGACGCAGTTCATGTGGCTGTTGGCCACGGTGGTCGTCACAGGATGTTGGCGGAGATATCATGCCAATATCACGAAAGAAATGATAAGCCTCTACTTATCCATGTGTAGTGTCTGTCATGAAAAGAGGATTGGTTTCCAAGCCTATTCTTCATTCGGAAATGAATAGTTGGTGCAAGTGGATCTGATCGATTTTCAGACACAACCAGATGGAAATTTGAAATTTATTATGGTTTATCAAGACCATCTAACAAATTTTGTTCTGCTACATGAGTTATAGTCTAAGAGAGCGACAGAGGTAGCCTACCATTTGAATGATATATTTCTAACTATAGGAGCGCCGTGCAGGTTTCAGTCTGACAACGGTAGATAATTTGTCAATAATGTCATAAGTGAACTTGCTAGTCTTTGGCCAGAACTCAAAATTGTTCACGGAAAGCTCAGGCACAGTCAAAGTCAAGGCTCCGTTGAACGTGCTAATCAAGACAATGAGAATATGATGGGGTCATGAATTAAGGAAAACTTTCAACGAAACGGTCAGAAGGCTTGAGATATGTCCAACTCATGAAAAACCGTGCCTACCATTCGGGGATAAAACAATCTCCATACAAGGCATTGTTTAGAATGAAACCCAGAGTAGGACTTTCGACTTCCTCTTGTCGTAAGAAATCATAAATGATATTCAGGATGAAGATGACTTAAGGAAGGTAATCGAAGCAGATTGCAATAATAACCTGACAGAAGACAGTGATGATAACGATGAAAAAGTTATGAAGCAACCAAGATGAAGTCTCTTCACGTGAAAATGACATTATAAAGGCTAGAAAAACTGCAGCATAAAGTCTTGTTAAGCAAACTAAGAAAATGAAAGCTACTTCTGACAAGATTCATCCACCTGCCAACATCGGAGATGTGACTATACCGATTCCAGATGTTGATAAAGGCAAAGGTGATCTCGGAAACATCATTGGAGTTACTCTTCAGACAAATGATTAAAGTTTTTACAAAGTTGGCATCAAATATGGTGAACTTCAGAAACTATATTGCAGGTTTCTTTTTTTCTTGCTTAATTATGTATCTCTCGTTCTGGAGCATTAATGATATTTTAAAGTAATTTTTTTTCAGATCAGAATTCAACGTTGCTAATCAGAAATTTTTAGAGGTAGATGTAAACCAAGGCTCTGAAATATCATTAAGAACTGCAGCTATGAGATATTCAGTTGGATCAGGCCAAGGTTTTGTGAGATGCAGCTGCAACAAAAACTGTTCCACGAGATGCAAGTGCAGGAAACAAATGATACTCTGCAATTCTAAGTGTCACCAAAGCACACCATGTAAAAATAAATGATTTTTTTATTGAAGTATAATTATTATTTATAATATAACACTTTTTATTTGTTACAATATGATTGTTTGTGTTACCAATTATCTAATAGTTATAGCGACGAATCATTATCGTTTTATTAAAAATGATTATTTTTAAATAAACCTATTTATTTTGTCTTACAAGATATTCTATAACGTTTAGACTAGACCTTACCAGTTTATCCTGAGAGTATGTGTATTTCTGTCAGGATAAACTAGTTTGGCCTACGCTAAACTGTTTTATCCTATCTGGATTAGGTCAAACCAGTTTAGCCTAGGCTATACCAGTTTATCCTATTGCATGTAGGACGAATTAGTTTAGCCTAGACAAAACTAGTTTATCCTGAAATCGGGTTTGACCACTAACATATACACAAAATGTAATTGTAATTACATCCATCAAATCTTGAAAATGGTTGCTTTTGTTCTGCATATACTCCGCAATTTTCTATGGTCTAAATACAGAAAATTGTGCTTTCCTCTTAGCAATACCTCAAAAACTATTGACTGTCTTAGCGAAACCCTATAACAAAATAGCACAATTTGAAACTGAAAGTGCATCCAAATAATTAATAAATTATTTGTTTTACTCGATTGTGATATTGGAGCTGTAGGCTACTGTATTCTGCAAAAATTATCAAAAGTTGTCTAGGTGAATAATGGTTTAGTATGAAAGATAATTACATTAGCACAAATGCCCTTCGGATTGAAAAAAAAGTAGGTTCCATTATAAGATTTGGTTAGTGCAAGATTTTATCGTTTTGCATGCAACTTTGTGAAATTATGACTGACGAGTGACAGAAAACAGTAATTTTCTGTTCAATGTATAATGATAATAATAATAATAATAATTGTAATTGATTGAACAAAATTTGCCTATCTGCCTATCGACCAAAGTCCTTCCGCCCATGTAACAAAATTGCTTTGAAATAACATAGCTTATTTTACAATATCATAAAAAAATATATTATATAGGTATAAAAATGAACAAACAAAACAATTTCATAGATAAAGTTGTGTTAATTTTCCTAACAGTGTTTCTATTGGGTGTCGATATCATACTCTTTCATGGGGGTCTCTTGTCACAGCATATTTTCTAATGATTTCTACACTGTCGTATTTTCTAACGATTTCTACATTGTCGTCTTTTCCAGCAAACTTCTGTGCAAGTGACGGTAGTCTTTCTTCGATAGGGATAATACCAGTGAGTTGGTACAGCAGAGGGTTTGGAGGGTTGTGTTTGAGGTTATTGGGATGCCTTAATCTTGTTATTTTTCTTATAGCCGTTGTTTCAGATACTTTAATTGTTTTCAAGGCCCTTTGTTTGATATTGAGAAACAATAGGTGCGAGTATTCAATAAGTGGACGACAGATTAGTTTATATATTCGGCTTGCTGTTGATATGTTTGCACCTGCTCCCGGATTTGTCAAACTTGTGAAATGTGCGGCTCTTGCCTGTTAAAATTTAGTCTGGAATCAAGCGTAACATCTAGGTAATTAACTGTCGATTTTGCATGTAAGATATGTTGGAAAACGTTGACTGTTGGAGAAATAGCGGAATTCCGATGATTAAATATGATGAACTGAGACTTAGATGGTCTGTCTGGAGCCTCCATTTATTGAACCAGTTATTTGTTATTGTTGCAAGATGTTTCAAATTGTTAATAACTTTGTCTACCGTTTGATTGTGCGCAATTAGGACACTGTCATCTGTATACTGGTGAATATATGCTTCATGCCTGAAGTGGTTGATATTCCCTTGTTGGTGATGATAAATATCAGAGCTGTATAAGTTATATAACAATTGTGAGAGCGGTGAACCCTATGGAACTTCCTGTTCTGGGATAAATTCATCTGAAAAACTACTCAGTATTTTAACTCTCAGTTTCCTGTCAATTAGCAGATTCTTAATGGTATGTACTAGATAGTTAGGGCAACCGAGTTGATGCAGTTTAAATAAAAGACACTTATGCCAGATGCTATCGAATGCTTTTTTCATATCCAGAAAAATCGCTTCCGTTTTTTTGTTGTTCAGCTTGGTTGTTTCAATGTTGTTCGTGAGAATCGTGAGAGGACGAATAATAGATCTTCCTTGTCTAAATCGAAACTAATAGCTTGGAATTTTATCATTAAGAGGTTGGAGTAAACGTTTCGTAAAAGTTTTTCAAAGTTATTACCAATTACAGGCAGGAGAGTAATCGGACAATAACTGTATGTAAGGGTTCAATGTATATTTTTTTGAAATGTGTAGTTAATCACGACAATTGTCAATAATGGGCCAATAACAATCCTAGGATTATTCACATAGATTACACATAAAACCATGAAAGTTGGATATATGTGTTTGTAACAAAAATTTTATTCTTAAACAATAAACATATTATCAATCAATATGGGGTGGAATTTTGGAAATTCTTTTGCGTGTCCTTTTTCATCCTGGAAATTCAACAGGTGATATATACCTTAACCCAAAATGCTACTGACCCAGCTCTGATAAATATCATGTAGAATGATCCTGCATACATTGGAAAGGAAGTGATATTTTAACAAGTTGGTGCTCCACCATATTACTCCCATTTGCAAACACTGATGAGGATAAAACTTCCACTTAGGTAACTTAGGGATTGAAAGCTCTGGAAGAGTTTTTAGGTAAAATTAACATTGTGTCTTATGACTTTGGTTTTTGCAAAAAGTTTTCTCCTTGGTAGTTATGCTATGCAGTATGTTTTCGATGACCAGCCTGGTATTTCTCTTTATTCTTGAAAAATTTACCTTTATTATGAATGGTGTGCCTGATCCAGACTTGAGCAACCCATCTTCAACTTCTGTGATATTTAAAACCGTATTAACATTTTCACATGGCCAACATTCCATATCAGCAACATAGAAGTAAGGATTTTCTATGAGACAACTTTCATCATACAAATCTGAAATAAAAATAAATGTAAATAATTGATTTTTCCCTGTTCGAAATTTATTGAAAAAGTATTGAACTGAATTTCTAAGTGTTGCCTTGAACAGAAAAAATCATATCAATATTTTATATAATAACCAAGTCAAAATATTTTTCCAGTTGACGCAAATAATTTATGATGGTCAGATATATCAAAATGGTTGATATTTTTGGGGAAGTTCAAGTTAGAAGGAGTAATACTAGTTCAAGGAAATAATACTCCGAAATCAGTATATAGGTGATCACTCAAATCATTTCAGTGAATTCCTTCTGCTTGATGAACTGAAAAACCTCCTGCATGAGGAAAAATTTCCTCTGTAGGGAAACTTCCACAAATGTCTATCAGATAATCTAATTTACACCGCGAAATTATAAATGATTTCCAGTAAGCATTTGCCAGACCCTACTGTTTAGGAACGCTGGGAGAGGTGAACTTTTTGAACTTCTTTATGAAATATTTGTTTTTATGGTTTTTGTAACTCCACCCCAAAGTCATCATTGCAATTTTATTTTTGTTTAGTTTTGGTTTCCCCTGTTTGGGGCTTTATTGTTTAAGAATACAATTCTTGTTACAAACACAATGGCTATGTCTTCTTAATACATTCTTGTTGAATAATGATTCGACGTTATTTCGAACAGGATCTAGTGTTCCCCATTGGACAGTGCATGTTGGGTAACTCTGTTTGTGCTCAACTAGGCAGGTACCAATGCTTCTTTTCATGAGACCGATATAGACTTTTCCCCAGTTACATGTGAAATCCTGTAAACTCCCGCTGATTTGAGTGGATGTTTGCTGTCATTTGCTGATCTCAGATACTCCGATATTTTCTTCATTGTTTTGGAGATGATGTTAAATTTCTCCGTCTTTAGTAGAATTTTTCCAATTCGGTTGGTGATACCTTCTGTGTATGACACATATACAGTACTTTGGGCTGACTTCACTGGTGTTTCTTTTCTCCTTTGGATGCGTAGAGCGAATTGTCTTTTCTGTCATAGCCGTTTCCTTTTTTTTTTTCATCGTCAACGTACTTTTCTTTACATATTCTCAAAGCTCTATTCACTAAAATGTTGATATTTTGGATGATAGTTGGATCCATTATGTAGGTATCGATCTCTGTGTTTTCTTCCTGTATATCTTATTGCCTAATTGATTACCTTCCTTGATGACTAAAACATCAAGGAATAGGATTTGGAGGTTTTCTTTTAAATCCATGGTGAAATGGATTTTTGGATGAAAGCTATTCAGATGATTTAGGAAGTTCTGAAGTTCTTTTTTCCATGGCTCCAAAAAACGAACCTGTCATATACATATCTCAACCTGTGCATCGGTCATTTTTCTGAATGGCTCTTTCTTTAAATTTTTCCATGTAGAAATTTGCCATTACTGGGCCAAGTGGCTTGCCATGGAGTCGCCATGAGCGAAGTTAAGAACATTAATGGTGATATGGAATATTGAAGTTACTTACAAGATAAAATACATTTTAAGGGATGACTAAAATATGAATATATAAAATGAATGAAATATATAAAACGTAAATGTATAAAATGTTGAAAATATATAATAAAAAAAAAAATTGTCCCAACAGGCCCTAGATCCAATTACAGGACACAGTATACAATTTTGGGATGAACGTGTTGGATATAGAAAATATATACATATTATTATAGTAATAATACATTCATGATTATTTTAAAGACAATAAAGGAAAAAAATAATAGATTTCAAGTAAGTGTTTAATGATTTCCAAAACATAATACTTACATAGTTTCGAGATAAAAGTGTTGAATATAAAAAATATACATGTACCGTAACAATAATACCTTCGTTGAAAAAAATATCAAACGAGTATTTGTTTCGTAAACAAAATAGTTTTTATATCTTTTTTGAATATATTCAACGGTGTTGAATAAAGGTATACTTTCTGACACAGTTGATTAAACTTATAGCATATTGCAAATAAGGGAAATTTTAATAACATATTGATTCTCGGTGTTGGTAGGTTAAAACATTGTTCAGTTCTACTACTAATTCTTGGCACATGAAAATTCAGTTCAGACAGTAGTTTCGATGAGTTGAGAAGATTATTCGCCAGTTTGTATATGAAGGCACAAGAATAAAGTTCTTCTGTCTTCAAGAGATAGAAAATGAAAATGGTGCAACAATATATTTTTATCTATTTCCTGTCTGGGGTAGATATTATCTAGCTTGTATATAACATACTAGTACTATGTTGCTGTATGGCTGATGTTCCAATAGTTTGACAGAAACGACGAACTTAGGCGTGCACAGCGTTCTAGAACAGTGCTTTCAAAAAATTGTTATGCAGCGCCATCTAGTGGCTAGTTACAGAAAAATTTATAGCCTAAAAACCTTCTCTATGAAAAATTACTTATACTTGTCAAGTTTCATCATGATCGGTTGAGCGATGTGGAAGTTTATTACTTACCAACCAACCAACAAACATCCGTTTTTATATACTAGATTTAATAAACTGTCATTGGACAGATTCAAGCGATTGAATGTGTGAAGTATATATAGGTGCCAAGATAAGACAGCCATTTTCTAAACGGAATCTAGCAAATTAGTTGTAGAGTGATAAAATTTTCATGTTTTTGAAATTTTTACAATTTCTGAATATGAGCCCTAAAATTCTTTTCGCAGCAGTTACACTTTTCTCCATGTAAGGATGGAGAATGCATAGAATATCAAATAAATAAAATATAGATAAATGTATAAATATATAATGTAACAATAAAAATAGGAAATTATATTCAATCGTTGTGATTATCCATGAACCTATGCCAATTTACAGCAATCAACTGACTAAATTCTTGAAAGTTGTAAATACAGTTTTTAGATAAGATACATTTCAATTTGGTCTCGAAATAGAGATGGTAAGTTGTTATAGTCCCATATCAATTTTAGTGGTTTTTTGAAGCTTTGTTTTTGGTTCAGACTATTTGGTTTTGTAATTTGTATCATATTCATGTATCTCTTCACGAGTTTCATAGCATTCAATATTATTTTTAATATATATTAGTTTGAGGTATATAATTAAGACATAAACATTACTCCAAGATAAAGTGGCAGACTGAAGGTGTAAATGAATTAGGGAGTAAGAAGGTAGCACTACTGTTCGATTTACAAAGTCTCGAACTTGAAGTTACTTATTCAGAATAATTGTTAGAGTAGACATACTTAATCGAGTTTTTGCAAACTTACCTGTCAAAGATGGAAACAGTTTGATGAATGGTACAGATAGAAATCTTACAAACTTCAAAGTTGGATATGTCAAACCTTGAACATTTCTCAAAACTATACTCGATGTTGGTTGATGAACATTCAATAATATATAAACGACGATAAAAAGTAACGTGAATAATAAAAATACATTTTTGAAAATACTGCAAAAATTTTGAGCTTTGGTTCGTTCCTTGATTGTTTTTGAGCTATTTATTTCGTTTTTCAACTCAGAAAAAGCATCTTTCAAAGATGAATCGATTTCTTCATTACTTAAACCTAAAATTTTGGCACGATTTTTTATATTATTTACATCTTCTTTGTATTGCTTTAAAAGTTCTCGTGTTGACATTTTACTAACCTAAAAAATTAATCCCATTTTAAATTTGGACATAAAAGCAATATTGCCGAGAGTAGCGACATCTAAACGTATTAGCTTCGAGAATAAGTATCACAGAACACATATATCTTATGAGATGCAAGTTTCTGTGATTTATACAGTCTTTAGACAAATAGGGAAACAAACCCTTGTCTTTAGACAACAGATACCTACACCAAGCACCTATTCAATGTTTCTATATGTTCCCTATTGAAAAATAGATTTATTTATTTTCAGTTGAATACAAAACGGAACAAACCCAAAAAGGTGAAAATAACAGTAAATGATTTGATTGTTATAAATAATATGCAATATCATGTTATGAACAGTGCAGTGCAGTGCAAATTAAAATAGTAAGATATGAAAATGGTGATTGTATGAATGAATTAATTTGAATTTTGAAATTTTTAAAGTATTTTCAGTTCATTTTTATCTCAGTGAATCATTTCGTTTGATGAGGCACATGGCAATTAGACAATGGTTTTGATGTTTTGGAAGTTAATTGTTCACGATGATGTTTGAAGAGGGATGAGGCTGGATCTGATTTACGGATAACAAGCTCATGTTCATAGGCTCTGTTGGAGACACTTCTGTTGGTGGAACATGATATTTCTTTAAAAATGAGAATTAAAGCTTCTTAGTTTTTTTATACCACTTGCATTTGTAAGTAACGTTATTGCACTTTCGTCCGACAAGTATATATATTCATTCTAGGCACTATTCTATCTGCTTCAGATACGTACAACCACCCACATCATGCAAATGATCAGATTAACATACCAACATTATTAAAAATACATAGGACATTGATGCTCTCAATATCTGACGCGCTCGAGTATGTCCATGCAACAGTATTTTTTTACATATTTAAAAATCTATAGCCGCTTCCCTCACCGATGTAAAGGTATATATTATATAACATTTTTTTCTTCTTATCATCTGAGCTTTGCAACCTAATAATATGTCTCAATGACGCTCGAGTAAATCCACATTTTGCATCGTGGGCTCCCCTGCTAAAATGTCAATTTTCATCAAGTACCAGGCCATAATATGAACTAATGAGTGTATTTTCGATACACTTTGATAGAAAGCAAGCAAGTCTTCCAGTCTTTGAATTCATTTTCGGAAGCAATTCACCCTGCCATTTTTAATCTTCTCGGAATGCTTACATTTTATTCTTTCTGTACAGAAAATTGGTGATTATTTCGGAATGTGCGAATGAGAATAAAGTAAAATGGAGATTGGCGGCTTGGGATTCACGAGAGACCTGAGGCCACGAAAATAATCGTCTCCGGGAATTCATTTTTCCCTTTTCGTACACCCAATTAAAACTTGGATTAGAATACTAATAACCAAAAAATATAACCGTCCAAACCAAACACAAACTGAGAGGAATTGCCTTGTCAGAAGTATCTGTGTGCTGACATAATCTTTTTAATTTCGTTCGCTCGCAGACCTGGAGAGGGTGCGACTATAATAAATCCAATGACAGAATTATAACGAACTGTCAACCGGGATGATCATATTATTATTTGACGCGGGTTTTTTTCCTTGGGCAATTACAAGGAGGGCAACTTTTAATAGAACTCTAATCCAGAAACTAAATATACCAGGAATTATGACGGAGGGGAAGGCCCGAACGCCTTGTGTTTTGACATTTGAATTTACAATTTTCACGGCGAGACTTAAATCTTAATCTACTCAGGATGGAAATGTATGCAAAATAAAGGAATTGGAATTTTGTTGCTTGATTTAAATTCGTTGGAAATGGTGAATTTTGTGCCCTTCGTCATAGCTGTGTGTTTGGATTTTGAGAGGAGGTTTTTGAGTTGGAAATACGTGTTTTTAGAATGGGTCATTCTTAAAGAGGATTTCTTTTCACTGAAGTAAATAAAATGCACTCAGTAATTCGTCTTGTAAATACGAGAAATGCTTTTTCTGTTTTTATTTTTTTCATATAATAATGTCCTGTGATTGGATATTGTAGGTGTATCAAATATGAATGGTTGAATGACTTACCAACTCACAGTAATTTTATAATGAAAAAACTACTAGCAGACATGATGAGCTGTTGTTGTTGAGAAGCAATATCTATATTAATATTGACTCAGCAAAGAATTAGAAAAAACAAAGAGAATGAAATTGTTCAATCAGTTATTTTGTATTTTTTAAAAAGTATAATTTTTTTTCGAGCCATCATCGCGAATTTGCAGATGTTTGTAAAGTTGGTGAATCTTCCTTTATAATAATATAATAATAATAATGAATGTGAAAAAGTGGTTAAAATGTATAATATTCAACGATCTCGAAGACTTGAAACTACTACGCTCACTTACGAGTAACATACATCAGACCAAATATTCATTTGTATGAATTATAAAAAAAGAAACTGAATGTAACGTTTTCATAAAAACTTTTCGAAATTGACATAATCCAACCGAGTTTTTAATTTTCCCTAAATCTGACATAATTCCCGATAAAAACAAACTTCTCAAAATTGACTAAACCGATTTCAATAATTTCAGCACTCAGGCAGTTATATTCCAATATTTATTCAAAACCTACTTCAACTATATTCATTCACTTCATCATAACCGCAATCATTGAGAAAAAAATTTTTAATTTTAAATTGTATTTTTCTATAAT
>WOGJ01152652.1:1142-11816 GCA_015342185.1 Leptinotarsa juncta | reverse complement strand
ATGTTCAAACAAGCCAATAGTTGTATTTGATATATTTTTTGCTTGTAAAACTTTCGGGGGGGGAATGTATCCCCCTTGACCCCCCTGGCAACGGCCTTGATGTCACCCAGATTTGGAATAACGTAATCGAGAAACGTAGAAGGCTGTTGGGCTTGATATTTCTAAGGCCTTTGATCGTGGATGACATAGAGGTTTGCTTGGCAAACTTCGATGCTATGACGGATAATTTTTGTTTATGACTCCTCAGCTTCCTGAAAGAACGTTCTCTGAAAGTGGCCGTCGATGGATATCAGCGATCCAAATAATCTCCAACAATTTTTTTATTGTATATCAACGGCTTATTGGAAAAAACCAAGAATTGGGGTGAAGGTTTTCTTCAAAAAGATAAATGGTTTCGAACCGAATATAATAATGTCAGGACAGATAATTCCGCTTTCTGCTTCGATTAGTTTGTTGGAGGTTTAAATGGATTCCAGTATGTCTTGATACAATCATGTCGCTGGAATTCCAAAGGTTGCTTCTCAAAATCTTGGAACAATGTTCCACATAAAGTTCAGCTCAGATCTTCTCTGGGGTATTGTTCTCATGTATGGAGCTTCAGGAATTCTTTCATTAGAGGAACTGCGTTTATGTTCAAAAAACTTTTCAAATCAATTCGGTCTCCAGCGATTCAAATCCAATGTGAATCCCTACTTTCGCACAGGCTTCGCTATTAGAGTCATTGAATGAAATAAATATAAAATATAAATATAAGAAAATTCTCATGTAAAATAATTAAAAAACAATAGAGCATTCAAACCAAAAGAAACCTATTGGATATAACAATATCAGAACAAACACTGTGAAAGCTTCCAAAACTGAACTTTGTCTATATTTATTCTTCATTATTTCTGTCTTCTAACTTGAATCAATTTTTTCAACTGTACAAAATTTGACAATTTTGTTTCTATTATCAACAAACGTATCACTTAAATAATTTGGTTTATGTATTAGTAAGGGATGTCTGATCCTAAACGTCAGCATTACCTGACAAAATCCTTGAATGAAACCTGAAATTCAAGAAAGTAAAAAACATAACGACGCTGCAATTAATAATGAGACCTCCTGTAGGTAGTTATAAAATGATTACTAGAATAATGAAAATGAAAAAAAAGTTTCTTGAAATAATTACATGGTTTTTTTCAAGTTCATCGAAACCAGCTCCGAGTACCATCGATAGTGATGAATTATTCAATTTGTGGTTCGATGACTCGTTCATTGAATAATGATCAATCATTATAGATATTATTCAGTTACTCTTCTGTGTGAAAGTGTAATTTTCATTAGGATGGAATTATTAAGTTTATCATAGTCCACTGAATAGTTAACAGTTGGGCTGAAAAGTTCGTAGGCTTACATGGGAAAAATTTAATAAAATTTTATTTCATCATTCAATTTAGTTGCTTTTGGGGGCGATACAACGATTATAGTGGTCAATTTTTTCAGGTAGATTTATTACTTAGGTAGACGAATAGGTACTAGGTTATAGTATATAAGGTTGTTAATTAGAAGTAACTCTCAGTTATGCTTGAAGAAGCTATTGTATAGCGAAACACATGTCGCGGTTTTTGTAAAACCCTTATAGTAAAAATCATACGATGAACTCTATTGACTGGTTTTTTTCTTTTCTTTTCAAGATAGTCGAAGGATATTATACCAGGCGCATCCCAAAATACTGATATCTTAGGCTTGCCAGCCGACTGTTGCGTCTATGCATGCATTGAAGTCGGTTCACCACGTACATTCCACATAGATGACGATTTTTTTTTATTCTGGTGTGAAATGATGGGGTCAGGTTTCATCAATTGTCATATATCGACGCATAAATATGCGCGAAACAGCTTCAAACACTGCTCAGATTCGTCAATTCGTTGTTGTGCTTTACCTGTGCTTTACCCTACAAACTTTTCAGGGCACCTTATACAATAAAATAAGTTTTTTATAAAGTGTAAGCACTGTTTGCTACCTTTGGCGATGAATTGTGTTAATTCAGAATCAACTTTTGACTTGATTCTGTGAAAGAGTATGCAATTTTTCCACAATCAGTGGAAGAACTGAAGGTGAAAATTACCTCGGAGCTTGTGGTAATAATATTCCCTGAAGTCACGTACATTTCTAGATGGGTAAATTCGGTATGACTGGAAAAAACTATGAATGTGATACATATCTTGGTATCCGTTAGAGAATTGAGGATCTCTAAACATAAAATTGAGCAATTGTCACCAGACTCACATGAAATCAGAATTTGCATATGTTTTTTGTCAGAGGGGCGGTACAGTGCCAGAAAGGACGTCAGTAACCTGTTGGTTTTGTGGACTACAACATGGCTTCTTCAAGCAGTGATGAAGATATGTTGGATCTGGTGTATTTGGCTAATGTGAATAATAAAAAAGGAGATATTGGGTTTATCCATTGTGGCTGCAGAAGGGAAAAACTTGTGGAACATTTGATGTATTGCGTGAATTGAACATGTACCCAGAACAATTTTAGAATCTTTATAGGATGTCTCGTGAGTGCTTCCATAAAATTTGCTCCTTGTTGAAGGACAACCTGGAAAAAATCAACTAATTGGTGAGAACCAATTTGTCCGGAATAGCGACTACTAATAACTTTGAGGTAAGTGAAATGAATGTTTCCTGTTGTCAAATAATTTCAATTCCTAAAGCAGAATAACTGTGAAACAATTTTTTATTGATTTTAATAAAGTAAATAAGCACAAGAACAAAGTTGAAAACACTCACTGTCAAGTAGTCCATGTGAAAAACATTCATTTTTGTCACTTCGAAATCGATGTTGGGTGTTGAGCACCTCTTCTCCACGAGTGGTGATGTGATCAGTGAAATGTGATGCGTCAAAAAACGCACTCATTGCGGAGTTTGTGGAGGCTGTTCACTGAGGTGCCACTCAGCAGATGTTGTTGCGGGTAAAGTATTTCATCCGCCAGTCTCAATAATCCAATTTTGAAGCTCCTCTTCTGCCTATCGTTCATTGCTTTCATGTCTGGCAAAATACTCTGCAAGAATGCCATATCAAGGTCTGGCTGCCTAGTAGAGTTATCCTGATGTCGTTGCTCTAGCAGTCGTTGTTTAGCCTCAAAATAGGTTCACGCAGAAGTATTCATGTCCTTTAAACTTGTAACTGAGGATCTACCTCGCTTTCGGTAACCACCGGTGTTGTTCTGTTCAGGTGTTGAAGGAGACAGTGGTGTACTTGGTGATGAGTCTCTTGTGAGTTGGTTAGTAGCTTGCGTGGAACCTTGAGTTTTATAAGCTTCCTCATTTATGTCCTCATTTAAGATACCATAATCACTGTTTCCTGTTTCCTGCTTCCTGCTGGGTTGGCAGTCCTCCAGCAACGATGTTTCCCTTACTTGCACGTGACTTCAGGAAAGTGTCCAAGAACTGAAGGGGGCTAGCCAAGTAATATTCTTTAGGTCTTCTTGTACCGGATTCAGAAGCCGGTTTCAATTGGTTTTTATATTTCCTATAACGTCCTCTGATGTTTTTCCAACGCTCTTGCAATCTGCCGCTGAAATAAGCAAGAATAATACATATCAGTGAACATAAATACATGCAACAGTTGATTGATTAAAATTAGACTTATTAGGATTTTCCTTGCAATTAATGAGTATGAATATCCATTTTTATGTTCCAGATACTTTGCGACTGGGTGTTCATTCAAAGCCCTTTCCTACTACTACTAAAAGGACATTCCACAGTCAGGATGGTGGTACATCACACTTCGAAGGTCATTTGGAAAAAACTGCAACCTGTGTACATGTGTACGACAGTAGTGAAATAGAAGGAAGTCACAGATCGTTTTCATTCATTGTGGAACATACCTAACTGTATATGCAGCTTGGATGGTAAACATAACAGAATTAAAGACCCACCACGATCCGGCTCCGCCTACATTAATTACAAAGGCTATGTTTGCTTTGTTTCACTTGCAGTATCAGATGCAGATGGTATGTTCGTGGTAGTGGATGTGGGGGAATACGGACGTAATAGCGATGGTCGAGTATTGATTGAATCTTGATTCACCAGAACCTCATCCACTACCATGAGGCACAACGCCGATTCCATTAAACTTCACTGCTGATGAAGCATTTCCATTGAAAAAAAAATATGATGAGGCCATCTTCTCGCAGACATTTGACAACTTACAATCAACGGCTGTATAATTACAGATTGTCGAGAGGAAGAAAATCAGTGGAATGCTCTTTTGGAGCACTCTAGTTTGGAGATCTTAATACACTCATACGATCTAACCATGTCAAAGTTGATACTGTAGTTTAAGCAATGTGTGTTTTATATAACGCCATAAAAGAATGCGATGTTTATACAAAACCCCAATACGAAAATGTTGTTGAAGTCGGTTCCGGTGCTCAATTGCACCGAATGCAAAAAAATATCAGGGAGTACCTAACCACGTATTCTGCTGATTTTTCTCCCAAATCAGGATAGGTATTCCGTATGATGCATACCTATAATGATATATTACCAAAATAGTAACGCTATAAATGTAGTACAATTTCAGTAAAACTGTTTATTTATGTATTTAGTTTCATTTTGTGTAAATCCTTCTTTCCGCCCACCTTCCCCCAAAACTATGTTAACTATCTAGAATTGTGAACAAATGTAGTAAATTGGCTACACCTTACCTTGAGTAATTGTATTGGCAATTTTCTGACAGGCCTGGTCTAAAATTGAATTATGTGGCGTGGTTTGGTTACTAATTTTTTTCAGCTAATTTTCAAAGCTGTGACGTGGAACGAAATTGGTAATATTTTTTTTGAACAACTATTATTTCTTTTCTTAGTTGTCTTACCGGTTTGTTAATATACGAAACTACCGGTCTTATGGGGTTATCTTCTTTATGTCTTTTACTAGGCCATATAGTTTAGGGCAAGAGGTGTTCATGTTGGTGATTGTTGTCCTAAACTATTGTTGAGTTAGTTTACACAACGCAGCGTCCGCTGAGAGGCCAATAAACATCAACACCAATTGCACAATATTAATATATTTCTTGTTATATAAACAAGACAAAACTTCAACTAAAGTCCATATCTCCATATAGTCCATATTCACATATAGTGAATCCACTTTTTCCATCATACCATTTTTCCATAGGTTGTGATCAGGTCTACATTTAGCTTCTTCATAGCTTACAGGCACATCATCCACAAAACCCTCAGCATTCAATGCTAAGTGTTCGAATTCTTCTTCATTCAGAAATTCGTTTAGATAATAATGTGGTTTTATAATAGGTCGGTAGCCAAGTGGTTCGGCGTGGGTGTTTTGTTCACTCACTCGAATTGACTGCCGTGATGGTCGGTGGTTCCAGCCCTAGTCTGAACGATCGATCTTCACTTGCTATCGTCCAACCCGTGTTAGGAATCACACGTTAAAAGGTAAGACCTTGTTAATCCTTATCTCGCACGAATTTCGACTTCTGAGGGTTGTCGTTAGTAGGGGTGCGACATCTGGTTAACGAAAAAACAGAACAGATTTAAATAGAATTCTTCTTCCGCTTCTAGTTCTAGTATCTTCATTGTTTTCTTCAATATTTTCATTTTCTAAAGTTTCTTTTGGAAATAAATCATTTTGAACTTCAATTGTAACCTTCGATTCTATTTTGTCTTCCTGATTCTGTTCAGTTTCTTTGCTTTCAATCAAGGTTATACCTGAATTTAGATGACTGATATTTTTACTCAAATACTATATTCCTACAACGCAGCGTCCGCTGAGAGGCTAATAAACATCAACATCAATTGCACAATATTAATATATTTCTTGTTAAATAAACAAGACAAAACATGAATGATTAAAACATAAGCGATACATCTACTACTACTTACTTATGACATATGTCAGAGAGAGTAAATCAGTATTGCAACCATACAAATAATTAAAAAGCTAACTTCGATTGCACAGAACAATAAATAAGAATAACACCTATATGTAATTTCCGTTTAATCTTTCTCTTGAAGATGATTACTTGGTGATCGAAACACTGTCGAGGTGTTAAACTTTACGTATTGCTGTTGCGATAGAACTCCAGTAATATCAATTACTATTCCAAAGGTTCCAAACAGTGCATCACAAATATAGTATTTAGCATCACCGCAATTAGCAATTGACCCAGTTGAGGTACTCTTACTCCTGAAATATATTTTTCTACCTACTTCAGTAAATAAAAAATATTGGAAGATTATGGAATAGACTCATATTCATAATTGTGTATATATTTTGCTCAACTAAGCTCAACTGAAACTTCTAACAAATTTTTAAACTGATTTATTCGTAAATTATTATACGATACATGTCCGTTATGTGTAATTACAGTACTTGTTTAAATTCCGGACATACTGGATTGATAACGTAAAATGTATACCTACGAGGACAAACATCTTGCCTGGTTTATAAATAATGCATTTCCCAATAACATTGTCGATATCAATACCAGTGACACATCCTTTTCTTGTTTTACAGGGGATTAGACGACTTATCCTGTTCGCAATGCATATCCTTATTGAAAAACATCGCTGAAGGAGGTCGAACAGTAGTGTGTTCCATTCACACACCAAGTGCAAAGTTGTTTTCAAAGTTCGACAATGTTTACATCATATCGGCGGGTCAATGTGTATATCAAGGATATGGCCCCGAAGTAGTACCTTTTTTATCTGATATCGGGCTCGAGTGCCCCAAACATTATAATCCTGCGGATTTTAGTGAGTAACATTGATGAATATTCAATTGTGTAGTTATATTTTCGGATATTCTTTTACATCAGTTCTTGTGGGAATGGTAAAAAAATATAATATTTTCAATAGAGACAGTGAAAGAAATATACTTCATTGTATTTATTTATTTACAGTCGCATCGACCTCTAGGGTCATTAGCGACTTGTAGATATATTACAGGTTTATGAAAAATAAACTTAGAGAGTATGTAACAAATTGGTATTTCTGAGGAAGCTAATATATTTTAAATATTACATTCACATGAAATGTCATAGTGGGAAGCCATAATGTTGTCTTTCGTTGTGATATAGAACGCACTTCGTGAGAATATGTTTCACACTTTGAAGACTATCACACACTTCACATACTAGGGGTTCTTCTTCAGATAGTAGATATCTGAGTGCTTTTTTAAATATACAAAAGATTCATGAAAGTAGAACAATCCTGTACTAATCAGTTAAAAATGAACATATGTCAAGTATATATGAAATTAGTGGGTATATAAAAAAGAATCACCTAAAAGTCGACTAAAGAAGCAAATAGAATATAAATAATACATTCTGAGAATACATTAATTCATCTGAAATAAAATAATAGTAGAGTTTCACTGTGAAATTCTTAGAGATTATAGTATGCTTTTTTTAACAGAGCTTCTTTCATTATTTTTCTGAATTTGTAATATATTTTTTGTATACTGATTTCGGAGGGTACGTCATCATATATGTTTTTACTTTCATAAATCAGAGAGTCCTTTCTCAAAGTGGATTTCGGAGTAGGGAGAGATATTATATTTTTCGATTTTTGCCTTGTAACATATTTCATTTGACTGTTTGACTTTGGTTTTGGTGTTTTAGAGATAGAGACTAGATATAGAGACATAAAAATACAGGTGAGGGTTAGAATGCCCTTGCTGATAAACAATGGTCTATATGGTTTACGCATTCGAGCTTTGCATAAGTATCTTTTGTAGGACAAACCCTCATTGTAGTAATGGTTGACTTCAAAATCCCCAAAAGGCATTTCCATATCTCAAATGATCCTCAATCATAGAGTAGTAAATTATCTTCGGTGTAGATGTGCTCAGTTCATTTGAGACAACTCTAAGTGCATAACATCTCGCCGTTGTTTTTTTGTCAATGCTCTAATATGCAGATCAAATTTCAGTTTGTCACTAATGAATATTCCTAGGAATTTTGAATTATTTTCGTTTTCTAAAGGTTGATGTCTTTGTATTAAAACATGAGTAATTGGAATCACACCATTTTTTACCATTTCAAGATCACTAGTGATAGTATACTTCAATTGCTGGGCATTTTTTTCATACTAGAGGGTGGTGGTGTCAACTACAAAAATTGTAAAATTTTCTCTATACATTCAGAAATACTCGCCTTTGGGTAAAATCTATACAGTAGGAATAACCAATTTCGTCAGTGGCGCCTGATTGGCGAAGGTTCTTCCGGTTATTACCACCACACCAGCTTTTCAACAGCGGATACGGGGGAGTGGGTATAAAGAAAGAAGAAAGGAGTAAATTAATTTGCAAATCTTTTATTCATGAAAGTTATGGGAAAGAGGGCGTCTGTCAAATATAAAGAAAGACAGTTACTTTTTTTTAACAATAAAAGAAGGTATAGAAAAGTTGTAACGAAGATTGTCAGTTCTTATGCATACCATCGGTTTACAGTTGTTTAAAGGTAGCAAAGGTTTTAAAATTCCAATTACAACACACTAAACTAAGTAAAAGTACTTTATAGCTAGGTGAAGTGGGTAACGCCGTAGCGCTGACACTTTTGGTAGTGCTATTCCTGTGATGTCAATGCTTCCCGGTCAGACACAAATGAACGATATAAAGGAACAATATTACCTTTTTCGAGATATGAGGCTTACGATTATCTGCTTTTATGTCGCTACCAACTGTGGTGAGTCATCTAGGTGTCCAAGAAGTGGAGATTCGCTAACCGCTAATCTCAAAGTTGGGAAAATTTCAAGAGTGTTATCAGTTAGCAACGAACAGGCAAATGGAAAATGAAGGCCTAAAAATGTATACATGTCTGAACATAATTTCTTGCAAGCAAGTAGGTCGTATCAATAAAACACAAAATGTTTGTTCATACCTGAGATGGAGTGTGGCATCGACAGGTAAATTTAAATTTGAAAGTTTCGAGTTATTCCTACGTAAATTCTACGACAGTAGATAATTGATTATCTCCCTTGACATAAATCAATTTTCGATTCAGGAATACTTCGAAACCTTCTTTTAAATCCATAAAATTGCGATGTTCTCCCCGTGTCTGGTCCAAAACCAAAAAAAGAAGGAAGAGACGTTTTTTTCTGAAGTTTCGAAATGTTGAATGACATGAACTGTCATAAAAGACAGATTTTATTTGGGAAAAAAACAATATCTCATAAATGAACTTTGTGAATCTGCCGATTCCAGCGAAGATAAGAATACTCGTTTTATATTCCTGGCATATACAGGGTTATAATAAATCCTAATACGAAATGAATTATTTTTGTTATATCTTAAGTGAACTATGAACTATGTGGAATTTTATAGACATTCCCTTTTTAGATTATAAAATCTACTGGGGGTTTACCAAAAATTGAGGTAGTTTATGAAACCATAACAGGGAGCAGTGGGTACTGTCTGTAGAAATAGTTGTTGAACTGGAAGTAATTCTGTTCCTTGCAGATTTTTGTTGGTTGGATGTAATTTTCGGTTAACTTCTTCATTGAAACCATTTTCCCTCAGATGATCCTTCAAATATTCAATACTTTTTAGCAGTACAGTTCGTCAGTAACTTGTATTCAAAAATTTTTCTTACAAATTAATTACTCAATGAAAACATTTGGGATCAAATCCTTTCCATTGAAACGTTATTGACTAGTAAATTTTTGGGTTTTGAAAACAGAAAAAGTTCATTTTCCCAAACATCAACCATCTAAAGACAGAAAGATATTGAAATTCAAATTTCAGTTGACAAAATTTATAAATGCAATTTAGTGACTATTTTTACTATTCATTAGTGGTTTATATCACGCAGAAACTTTTCTGTGTGAACTTTTCAGTTTGTTCTTTGTTACACTTCAGCAGATTGTTGATTTAACTTTGTTTATTTTTCTCTATTGTTGAAGGTAATATACCCAAAAAACATTGAGAGACACCAAAATAAATGTTTTGAAACCCGGTCTGTATAAGTGTACTTGCCGTTAATACTAAAGAGATTTTACATCGTGCTATTTTTACAATCTTAGACAAAATAACCATTGGGTACATTCTGGAAATTAATTATAATCTCATGAATACCTATCAACCTTCTCTCTTGTTGTCAGATCAAACATCAGGTATCCGTGTATCCGTAGAAAACAAAGCTTCACCAAAACAGAAAGAAATCAAAGGAAGAATACGAAAAATGTGATCGGATTTACAATCATCCCTTTTATAGCTGTTGACATCTCTTGTTCGAAAACCCTTTTGTTGCTCTCATTTTCTACCAAACGCGGAATGTGTATCAAATTTGGTTCGAATCCAAATTAGTAAATGCAGTTTTCAGACGGTATCAAATATCAAATAAGGTTTGGCATGCACTCGTCGATGGAACACGTGCGTTGGGTATAAAGTGGGGGAACACGACCCTTACCTTATTTCTCAAGCAGAGTTGCCATCAGTAGCGAATTTATTTATTCAATATTGATAATGGAGAACTGAATTTTCAACAATCTTATTGGACAAGTTTTCTTAAAGAAACCTCAACTGCTTTTCTCACATGTTTGTCTGAAGAAAAATTTTCATTTAAATAAAATAATACACTAAAAATATATTTGAAGGTGGTTGACAATGTTTTGTGGTGTATTTCATCAGTTCGGACTTCCATTGTCTTATCTAATAT
>WOGJ01152650.1:0-13381 GCA_015342185.1 Leptinotarsa juncta | reverse complement strand
TATTTCGAAAATTGTATAGAGAGAACCCTGAATGTGAAGGTAAGTAGATTTTCCCAACTGGAAAAGGAGTTATGCATTACACATTCATCTACGACTTCAGATAAGACGGATGCTACACAAATTTTAGCTGATCTGGGGATTCTCCTCACAATATTAGTGGAGTTCTTTAAAGCAGCTAATCTTTTGAACAATGATAATGTACCTTGTCCTGTTTTATTCGGGTCATTACTGGGATTTTCAATTAATTAATCCTTTGACATCAAAGTGCTATTTTCTGAATTTGACATTGACATTATATTAATTTTTCCATTATGAATTTTAAGTCCGGTTTTGGATCTGATTGATTTACGGTAAGTTGTACAAACATTACCCATGTCGTATGACTGTTTCAGTTTATCATCACAGGCGAAATCCATTCAAATTAGTAAACACAGGTCTATTAAAAATTGAAAACTTGGACTGACCTTGAATGACAAATGTGACAAACAAATATAAAATATACATGATATTTATATTTTATATTTGGATTGTTTCTTTATTTGGGTATATTGTCAATTCAATTGTCTGTAAGGCTATTGCAGGTCATGACAATGTCAATATCTGTTGTAAGATTATTTGAGAAAATAAAATAAATTGAAGTTGTAGCAAATTGTGAAACTTTTGATCAACTAGATCGATAAACAAATCGTTCTTACCTTGTAAATCTGTCAAAACCAATTTATTATCGTAACCAGCCGACAACAAATAGTACGCAGATGGAGAAAATCTGATGGATCTGACATCTGAAGAGTGTGGTTTGAAACATTGCACATTCCTTCCGCCTCTGATATCATACAGCACACAAGAACTATCCTCGTGTCCCGATACCAGTAGTCTTCCAGATGGATCCACACAAAGACTAGCCACTGGCGAGCCTTGCCTAGTTCCAGGCACAGTGATGGGAGTTACCATATTAACGCATCCTCTAGTTCGCAGATCCCAGAAACGAACAGTCTTGTCGTGCGAACCGCTCACGAACATAGCGCCGCCCCATGTGTACAAAGATAGAATATGACCTACAAAAAATGATAAAAAATACCTTATTCACTTGACAAATGATGAATTTATTTCAATGATTTTACGAAATTTTATGACACAAGAGACATTGGATTATACAGAAGCACATAAAGTTTTCCTTTATGCAGTATTTGATCTAACACATATATTGTATATGGCGGGCTGGCTGTCCTTCTTCATCTTTCACTGCTTGAACCACTGTGCTTGCTGTTCTTGATGAGTGCATTGGCTTGGGATGTGGGCGTTGAGCAAACCGGCCAACAGATGCCTGCTTCCACGTAGCTCCATTGGATACGGGAATAACAGAATCACTTGTGGTCCTGCTATTCCCTAACTCAATGGCATCCCAATGATGGCTTGATCCTAAGGTGTGTGCCGAGAGGATGAATCAGCTGCCTCTATGGAACCTTCGAGATACCAGGCGCCCTCTCGTCGTAGCATCGCCTTGTCACGGTAAGGCGGGGCTCTGCCGTGATTGACCTTCTTTTCCGAGAGCTACTCGTGGGACTTTTACGGACAGAGTAAACTTCAAATTTTTTTCTGACGCTGAGTCTACAGAGGAGATGGATGTCGAGATTACATCTCCAACAGACCTCGCAGTAAATTTAGATCAGGAGCGAGTCTAGAGAAGAGATAGATGTCGAGTTTACGACACCAATTCACCTCCCTGTACTCCTGATCCAGAATTTGTCTCAGGTGTTGGCACAAACCCTCCATGAACAGGTTAGCAAACGTTTGCGCTCAAGTGATAATTCAACCAAAACCAGAGGCGAAAAAGCCCTGCACGGTTGAATTTAAGGCATCGTCAGGTTGTTACGGGTATCAAGGTGGGAATCTTGCACCGACTACCTCATTAACGATGAAACAGCAGAGCACATACTTTGTGCCCGTCCCGCTGGGGACCGATTAGGAGACAATAAACCCGTGCGGGTGGCGGTGAAGGGTCGAATAGACCCACTCACTTTGGACCTAACCTAACATAACATATCCTATACTGTATGTCCTCTAATGACAAAATTCTGTGGATATAAAAATTCCTGTGATGATACAAAATCAATTTCAAATTAGCCATAAAAGGCAGCATTTGAATCTTCAATATTATTTTTTCAATTAAGTACTATTAAAGAGAGACGGAGGAAAACATTCAACATCTTTGATTATGATACCACAATAGGAATTACTTACCTGTATGACCACTCAAAGCTTGAAAGGGTGTACCTGTAGCACAATCCGTGACATATATTTTACAGTCACCAGCACCACCACTGATGAGTAGGCTGGATTTGTTGGAAGTATCTTCAAGAAAACAAATATCTCTTATGGTGCCATCATGCATGGTGAGTTCAATTTCCTCGCCTTCCAGATTAGATGTATCTGTGTTGAACCTCATCAGTTTCACAGTCTTATCATTGGAACCAGTGGCCATCAAGTCGCCTACCGGGGACCAAGCCAAACAATATATCGATCCTTTATGGTGTTTTGTTCTTTTGAAGAGTACCATTGGTTGGTAAGTCTGATGGTCTTCCCTGAAACAAAATTGTTAGTTTTAAAAGCAGAAGCGAAGAAAACATCCGGGTTACCAATTTTTTTTTAAATTACTGATCAAAAATCTGAAGTCTAACTTTTCTGGAAGTCCCGAATTCGGTACAAACTGTGCCATCCCTACGGTATGGAGATACTTCCGAATTATCCCCTTAACATAGGTGAGATTGTGAATCGCCCTTTTCGAAGTAACTCGTCTCCAGTTGTAAAGCAAAATGGTAGAAATGATAGGTTTGCTATCTGTTAATTATATCGCGAGGCTCTTCAAAAGAAACGGTAGAATCGGACCCTGAAGCTGAAAGAGTTGACATTCGTCCGGTTATCACCGCCCGACCACGTCATGAAAGTCTTCTTTCAAATCACACAAATAGATTTTTTCCCCTTTTACTAGGACATTCTTTTGAAATCATAGAATCTTTATTCACAGGTATGGAAGGAAGCTGTTGTGATGTTCACACCAAAGGCTGGTTGGTAGACTTTCAATAAGCGAACTAATGCTGATTCCTATCAGCCTCACCTTTTTTCTACTGAAGACACTGGAAACGTATATAAATTCTTATTGAAGACGCCGTCTCCAAGGAGGTGGTTGTCTCTTCTATGTTGGCTGGTTATCTATAATTTAATTAATTTTCACAATCAGGGCTTCATGCCAATAATCTAGTGATTACTCTAAGGAAAAGGGAGTCTGAGGTTGGCAACCAGTGTGACTCGGTTAAAATCCTGATTTAGTTCATTAGGAATATAATATTTTGGCTTTAGATGATCCTGGATGGTTTGAGTTTTGAATGATGCCATGGTGGATAGAGCTTCTACATAACAATTTCAAGAAAGCATTTTGGTTGAAATATCATATATTCTACTTTTCAATATATGATAACTTAGCGAATGCTGGAGGATGACATTCAGGATTATTCACTTTGTTCTTCTTATTTTGATGATTTTATAGTAATGTATTCTTTTAAAAATTTTGATCAGTTACTAAACTTTCCAAAATTGATTCAGAAGCCGGATTCAGGACCTCATTCTTGTTGGACTTAATTTATTAGTACGAGTAACTCTGCAATTAAACCATATCCATCTAACAAAGTAACCACAACAAAGATAGAAGAGTGATTACCATAGACACATTTGCTTCTATTGGGTAAAATAAACAAAACTCCTTACACTGACCAATCAGAGTTAATTGCAATCGGTTGGCGGAATTCATTGTTAAAGTGCCGGAGTGGTCGGTTACGTTTTAACGCCTGTGGTGTGTACATATACGGTAATTTAAAATTTTTGAAATGTCAAGTAATGATACGGCTGAAGAAACTACTAATTTGTGTCCCCACACTCCACCTAAAAAATTTTCCCTTACCTAGCCGCATATTATTAAAAAAATAAATAAAATTTTGGTAGTTCCTTAGTGCGACTCTGTATAAGCAGTCTTGTCTGGAAGATCACGTGCACTATGCATGATAATGTTTTGGAGCACTCCGTTGTTTGGATGGACAGAGAATATAATCTATATTTCTCTTGTCTCGTGTAAATAAGTAACTGAATACACACCTGATATCCGCGAGTTTTGGGTAGGCACATATTCTGAGAGTTTTGGAATTTGAACCAACTGCATACAACTGACCACCAGGATGGAATTCAGCACACCTGACTGCTTGAACATCTTCCAAAGAAGTAACGGCCACGAATTTAGGTCTGCCACTGCCGCTTCCATCGCTGTTATCCAAGTCTACATTGGGCGTTGGTGTCGGCTGCAACAAAATATATATCTGAATGTTGGAATCTGAAGTTTTTCAAATTGACAATTCGTTATATTCGAATTGGCGTATACCTATCCAATTCTCAATTTCATCTCAATTCATACCTAAAACACTATTTCAAAGTTTATACGACACAAATTAATTTAATTTAAAAATGTTGGTAATTTTTCTTACGTCAATTATAAAAAATCGTTCTTATGTATTTATGGCCGAAATTCCAATGATGTGGGCTGAAATAAGATCAAATATCCATGAAAGGTGAGTAATTTTGAAATACCGGTTATTTTCTCAATAAAATTCATACTACAATTTCTTTTTGAAATCACTGCTTCTTAGCAATGTCATTAACAAAAATCAAATCAAATATATGTTTGTGGAACAGTTTTATATTATATAAACTATACCTCTCTACAATTTTCTTATCAACTTGTTATTGATGTTATACAGGGTAATTCGACTAGATGCGTGTAGCATAAATTAAAAATAAATGTTTTTTGCTCTCTATCTCTAGAAATAACAGCTCCAATTTTTCACCACCCTATTTTACGCTTCATTTAGGCTGAGGGCGCGAAAATCGCGACGATCAAGCGATGGCGACCGCGGGATGGCGTGGCACGGGACGATGAGAAGAAGTATCTAGCGTGGGCACGAAACTTCGGTCGATCAGTCGCGCTGGAGTAGAGTGAGTAACAAGTCACGTCATCGTAACACAAGTTTACGTCGAAGAGAACTATTGGAGATGGCGTTCATTCAATAAATGAAGGGAAAAGTAATTTTGGCGAATTTTCTACCCCTTATTACGAGCTAAGGTGAACATTTTTACTGTCCCATAGAGCAGGTTTTGATGAAATACACGAGATAAATTCTTCATTATTAATTTCCATTTGGTATTTGTATTATAATATTTTTCTACACAACACTACTGTAATCGCGAGCGATCTAATCACATTAGTTTGTTATCGTCGCTTCCGCGCCGCCGTCGCACATCTCCCGCCCGTGCATCGCTCGATCGCTCCGCCATCGCTCGTTTCGTGGGCGTCACTGTAGATGTCGTTGTATGCATCGCCACCATTCCGCCGTCGCGTCGCTTCGCCATCGCTCGACCGTCACCATTTTCGTGCCCTCAGTCTTACAGACAATAGTATTATCCGTCTCTTTTACATGATATAGGTAAGGGGAATGGGGGGATTATTATGGAGTTCAATAAAAATACTTTCCATTTGATTTTTTCAATCGGAAAATGATCAACTTCATGGAACAATCATTATAAGTCGCCACAAAAATACCTACCTACACGAATACCTTTTTAATGACGATTCAACACGTTAAATAAGAGCCGTGGCATTACTATATTAGTTTAAGAAAAAGAGAATCAATGAAATTTTAGGAATCCACTTTTGCCTAGTATATTGACTGAAATGGATATAACATGTTTTACAATATGGCGCTGCTCAAAGGAGAGTTGATTTTCATACCTTCACTAACGACACAGCTGAAACTGAATTTTGGGATCACGATATTCTTAAAATTCACCTTTTATTACCTTATATTCAGCTTCAGTCTAAAAACAGGTGACAATAGGTGTTTTAAAAAATTAAATGTGTGAATGATTTTGTACGAATTTGAGAGCATAGGAGGAACATTTATAACGCTTATGAAATTCACATAAAGAAGTTATACAATATTTTTCACAGTTGGTTATAGGGCAGAAAGTCCTTGATTTGTGTGGAATGAAAACATTTTTTATGTTTTTTTCTGTGCAGTCTTCTATTTTTTGTCTAGCACTCTACCGGCATACCTATATAAAAAATTTATTTTTTAAGATCACATTAACTTTTACCATAAATTTACGACTCATCATTCACACATCAGGAATTTTTAAAAGATTTTTCATGAAAAATTGAACAAAAAAGCTCTACTTGTATGTATAAAATCGCTTCCTTCAACTTTTGATAATGAATAACTATTATGAAAAGAGTGCTTCTAATGTGTTTGCATAATTTTCTGGAAACCGTATGTCCGTTAGTGATTATTTTCGCGAAGAATGGCCAAAAATAAAAGAATGTTTGTTTCAGTTAATCCTTCTTTATATTAGTAATTTCAAAAAATTTATTGAATGCTGTGCGAAAGGTGAGAAAAATATTCAGAGAAGAAAGTCGATGGACACAACACATATAACAATTATTTCATAGAAAAACATCAAAAGGATTATCCATTATCAGTATTCTCCTGATTTATCGCCTATAGATTTTCTGACCCCCTATTTTGAACAAACATCTGAGGACATCGATTTTCATCACCTGAAACCTTCGAGATGTCACCTTCAAAGTAGAAACAACTGAAAGTTAGGTAGAATAAGATAAGCAAAAGTTTGTTAATCTTAAAGGCGAATATTTTGAAAAGCAATAAAGCAGTATGTAACAAAATTATTGATCTTTTTGTGAAAATTACAAGAAGACGAGTTGCATGTTGATTTATTTAATAGTTATTTCAAAATAAAATTCCAATAAACGAGAAACCTGACGGACGTGCTCTTTCACCTTTGAAGTGTGTCAGCTGCATTTTAGTAGTGACATTCTTAGAATTTTCCTAACAAACGCGGTTTCTTGTAAAAGCCGATAACAGATGCATTATATTGCATTAAATCGTTGATTGAAGTTTCTTCCGTTCCCAGGCTCAATTTCAAATTATTATACTTTCTACAATCCGACTATACTTATCCTGAGCAGATAATTCAGTTTCACTTTCTTTTCTTATAATATGAAAAAAGTGTTACATTTAAAATTATATGTAATTCAATGCAACTTGACATTAAGAATGAAATAATGCAAGCCTGACATTAGTACAAATTAATTTTATAAATGGATAGTTGAAATTAATAGCTGGAATTAAATTCCAGCAACTGAGTAAGTGAAGAGTTAGAATCCGAAATCTGACTTGAATTTTTTATAACTAATATATAGTATTTCATGTTGATTTTACATATATCGTTTAATTACGCAAATAAATTAGCCATTTTTCATTCTAATTTCCTGTTTTATTTCTTCACTCCTCCAGTTAGCTTCTTGGCTTTATTGATTTAAGATACTGAACATAGTTTCTCTGTTCAATGAACAACATACGGACGAAAATTCAAACTAATCCCAACAAATATTTTTGGTTTGGAATACTGATAAAAAAGTCAAACCTGCAATCTTCCAGCTCTTCTTCCACAACTCCTTTCATTGTTGGCATCCAACAGAAGATTGTCTATCGACCTTCTATCGCTATATTTATTGAACCTATCCTTTCTAACGTGATCTCTCGATCCGATCCTTGCTCCATTATTTTCCTCTCTGATCTCCACCACTTCCGCCCTAACATCTTCCATAGATTTTGAGCGACAATGGCAGGGTGACTGACTTCCTCCAGAGCTAAGCCTACTTCTCGGATCCGTCACCAGTGGCTTTTTCGAGTCGGGTGGTGGAGGCATAACGTTTCGGTAATAAGGGGCCAGAAAATACTGATCCTTGGAAGGATGTGGAAAGTTGTACATCGGCGAGGAATAGTAAGTAGATTCTTTCCATCTCGAAAAGTCATTGGATGAGAGGAGGGGATCTTTGTATTGAAAGAAAAGGTCCTTGGAACGGAAAGGAGAATTTTTGCCAACCTTGTGTATCTGTAGAGGATCGGTGGTAGATCTAAACAGCATCCCGTTACTCTGCCATTGAGGTACGCGGTGGAGAGGCGGGGGTTTCTGCTTCAGGAGAAGGTCTCCCATTTTTTATCATATCACCCGATCATTTATTAATTTTCTTCACAGAGCTTAATTCATGAGATAACCTTCAATCACATTTCACGATTAACAAATGAGTCGTAGTGTGGTGGAATAGTTACACAACTGAAGATTTGAAGATTTTACATGTAAAGGAGGCTTATAATTTTTAAATACAATGTATTCTTGAAACATGTTTTAATTAATGATAAATTGTATGAGAATATGATAATTCATTTTTACATATGGTGATATTAGTATTCTAACTTTCACAAGAAATGTGTTTGTGGTAGAACTGGTGATGATTCAATTTATTTTTCATTAGTAGAATCCACATTCCAATGGAATAAGCCAGTGTCAGTAGTAAAAATATTGAATTGTTGATTTTTTTATTGAATTGCACAGGGTATCTAAATCATGATGACTGTCGGTTGGTAATCATTCTATTGTTATATTTTAAATCTCCGTTTGACATAATTAATAAACCATAACAAATATTTACATGGTAATTTCGAAATTTTCTATATGCCACCGAAAAAAAAATCTATACATTTTTTACTGGGCCAGCTGCTACTGAATAGAAAGCTCTATCGAGCATAAAAGTATATGAGATACCTAGTTCATATTTCAAATTTGGTGTAAATTGATGAAATGAAGTGAAACTTAAAGTCATCAACACTTTATTATAGAAAAGATATTGAATTTAGTTGAAAACTTGTTTTGAATGTTAATTTGTATTCATAATCTAAAGTTCTTCAAAATGAAAAATAAATATAAAAGTTATTATTATTGAAACAAAAAGTCGAGTATTTAATTATTTATAATTGAAAAATTTTAATGATCAGAAAAAGGAAATTATTAAAAAAAGAAATATTTTTAGGAAGCAGATTTTGAGAAAATAAAATCTTTTTGGCTATTTACTACATCATTATACAAAAAAATGTGAGAAACTTTCGAAGAAAGAAAAAACAGACTTCATTAAAAAAAACTCTTTACGAAGATGTGTAGACCATGCGTGGAAGTTTCTTTTAAATACAAACTGAAAGAAACGGTTTATCAAAAATAACTGCTTTCAAACATATGAAATTATTACATGGAAATCACGTTTTCCTATTCAATTTGTACTCCTAACATTTGAATTAGGATTCAAAAACATTTGCATTAGGATTGAAATAAATAAAATTCATGGAATGCTACATAACGTATCACATACAAAAATATCAATATTAAATTTCACTGACATCTGAATCAATTCATCTCCAGGTGTACTACAAAGTTTCGGGCGAAAACACTTGCGTTTTTATGAATGATTACTGTTTCAATTCCAATTTGAATATTTCGAAAACAAACTAAATAGGAAAAGGTGATTTAGATGTGAATAAAGGTTCATAGTTGAAATTAGTAAAATATAAAATTGGAAAAACACGTCACTTAAACTGAAGGGCTTTCAATAATCCTACTAATGGTACCCTATTTTTCTGATGAGTTTCACTGCTTATCGTTGGATCCGTGCTAGGAACCTCAAGTTGAAAAGTAAGACCTCGTTAATCTTCAGCTAGTACAAGTTTCGACTTCTACAGGATATCGTTCGTGAGGAGGTATCATCTGATAAAAGGAAAATTACGACTCTGTCACCAGACAGAGTCGTAATTTCATCCGAAGAACTTTTTCTCCTAGTTTGTAACTGAAAGAAATGTCTGTGTGTATAATATTCACATCTTTATTGAAATTAATTTCTTTCTTCCTTTCTTCAGTTGTTTCCCACATTTTTTATAATGATGAAGTAGAAAACCATGAAGCAATTTTTTCAACACTGGTTATATACTTGAAACTCCAAAAAAATCTGCCGTATTATTTAATTTTATTGAAAATCATAATAATCTCAATTTTGCAAAACTTATTTTTATATTTTTATTTTTCTTCTGAACTGTTTCATTATTTGAAACCTTTCCTTATTAGTTTTCTTATTAACATGACTAATACCCTCTTGTGTTTATACACTTTTTATACCTGCTTTATAAATTGGAGATATCAATTATTTTTACAATTTTTCGGTACCTCTATAGTTGTTATAGCTATTTTTCATAAGAATTTGAATTCCTGACTTAATTTTCTCACCTAACCTAACTTCATTTTCTTTTCTGATTATTCAGTACATACTCTCTTTATCACAAAAGGCGTATCACAAAAGGCACAACTGCCTTGTGCATTTTTTTGGAATGCCTATATTTGTAATCATCTTACATATTCTGAATCACTTTCTGTATGCTCCTTTATTTTTGAAGTTCATAAGAACTTACTATCCCTGCTATCCCAAATAATCCGCCACTGCTTTTTTGTCAGTTCTCTTGTTTATATTTCTCTAGTATTTTTAATAAACTTACTACAAATAATATAGCAATTTCATAAAATGTTAACTTTGTTGATACTATTATTATTATCACTCGTTATGTTCTTTCGAAGAGCAATCATTACACAATTTTAGTTATATAAGTCACGAATTGCATAATCCTGATGGTTTTGAACATAATGATTGAAACAAAGAACTGATGAAATTAGTCCAATTTTTACCACCAACCAGTATTGTTCAAACCGAACCAAGTATACGTAACGATAATCAGAAGTTTTCGATGTTATTTAACAACCGTTTCTCTCCATAACTTCATGAATTCGTTTGAGCACCCACTTCAATGAATTTTAGACAACAATTAAGAATAATTCATTGCATTCAGATTCCGTGCGAATCAACTTCTATAAATAATTCATTATCTCAAGATACGCGACACTTTTGTCAATTCGGAAAGAGTGAATGACACGGTGAAAATAATGATCTCAAGAAGTATGCAGCTCTTTGATTTTATAAATTTTTAAATTAGTTTATTTCTGCCTTTTAACTGGACCAAATCTCTGAATTAACAAACTTTGTATCAAAGTAGAAGAGGATTACGTTATTGGATCAATGAAACAGTTGGTCTGAAAAGTTCGTATGCTAACATACACATATTTTTTTTAAGAAAATTTGGATTTTATTATTAAATATAGTTGACTTCGAGGGCGATAAAACGATCATAGCTGTCATACAATTTTTTGATTCCATACGATTTGTTTTTAGACTCAAAATTGGCCTCAGTTTCGTCGATTACCTTTTCATTCTCTTGAGGCCTGAGAACAGGAAAAAGTCGCTGGGGGCTAGATCTGGAAAATACGGTGGATGCGGAAGCACTTCGAAGCCGAATTGATGCAATTTTGCTGTGGTTTTCAATGATTTGTGACATGGTGCATTGTCTTGATGAAACAGAACTTTTTTTTCTTCAAAAGGGGCCGTTTTTTTGCGATTTCATCCTTCAGACGCTCCAATAACATTATATATAGTCGCTGTTGATGGTTTTTCCCTTTTCAAGGTAGTGGATGAATATTATACCATACGCATCCTAAAATACTGATACTATAACCTTGCCAGCCCACTGTTGCATCTTTGCACGTTTCGGAGTCGGTTCAGCACGTCCAATTCACTCAGATGACGATCTTTTTGATTCTGGCGTGAAATGATGGAGCCATGTTTTTTATGGTGGATCAGCTTCAAACACTGCTCAGAATAATTAAATCGTTGTTATTTTGTTTGGTCTCCGGGTTTTGACGTGGTCTTCTTTGTTTACAATCTCCAAACGTTTCATCTGCAACTGCGGCAGTCATCTTCAGTGGCGTGGTCGAAGTACTTTTCTTGACATATCAACTGAAACTGCAGTTGAAACGCTTGGAGAAGACCACATTAAAACCTGGAAACCAACTAAAATGATGACGATGAAAGCCGAATGGTCGGTCAGTAGCCGGTCGATTCGACATGGGCGCTTTGTTCACTCACTCAAATCGACCGCCGTCTTGGTCAGTGGTTCAAGCCCCAGGCTGAACGATTGATTTTCACTTGCTATCGTCCAACCCGTATTAAGAATCACACGTTAAAATGAAAGACTTCGTTAGTCCTTAGCTCGCAGAAGTTTCGACTTTTGAGGGTTATCGTTCGTAGGGGTGCGACAGCTGGTTAACGGAAAACCAGATTTTTTTAAAACCCTCTTTGAACAGAGCTTTAGCACACCCAAATATTCATGCACGATATGTCCAACACGTTTCTTTAGTATCTTCAGAGTCTTAGCTACACTCGATCAACTTAACTTTGAGATCATCCAAAATTATTTTGGGACTTTTTATGTTTTTGTCGGCGTCCAGTGTGTGCATCGTCTTTGGTGTTCATTTCACTTCGTTTAAACCAAGCAAACCAATTTCCAACGGTTGATTTTCCTGATGTAGAGTCCGAATAATGTTTGTCAAGCCAAAACTTGGCTTCAACATTATTTTTTTCGCCAAAAAGCAATGCTTTATCAACATACGAAATTCCTTTTTATCCGTTTTCCTAAGATAAATGAACTTTAAATGTTCAAGCCCGTCTCGGGTATAACTACACAGTGGGTTGACTGGACTGACGTCTATCAGAAAACAACTACTCCACTGGCTAATACCACGAACGGTGTCAGTGCAGGAATCTTAACAGAAAATTTCCTGCATATGCAATTCTGAAAAAATTTCGATTTTCAATTATGGAATATCATTAACTTTAGGTCGATGATGGCCACTATCTTGCACTAACGAGTGGCTAAAGAGCCCGAAACCGGTCTGCAAGTGTGCCCGTTCCAAAAGTGATGGTCGACTCTTTTAGTTGTATTACCAATTGCATATGCAGAAAATTTTCTGTGAAGATTCCTTCACCGACGCCTGTCGGATATAACCCAACGCCGTTCGTGGAATTAGCCAGTGGACTAGTTGTTTACTGATAGGCGTCAGCTCATTCAACCTACTGTGTCGGTATATCCGAGACGGGCTTGAATATTCAAAGTTCATTTCTTTAGTTAAAATAGTATTGAAAGTTCAGCTGCCTTTTTTATATCATTTGAAATGGGGACGGTACAGACAAAAAATTAAATTCAACATTTATAGTTTTCGGTGCAAATTTCAAAAACAGCCACTGATATTGTCGACCTCAAAATAGGAAACTTTCTTCCAATTCAACTGACACTGTAGGTTTTACGGAGATAGACATAGTGAGGTGAGCTAAAAAACGGCCTGTATATTCTATATCGGTAATTAGATTTGAAGTTGAAGCTGTTTCTGGAGCAACTGCAAAATGCAGTACTTTCGATAATACAAGTTTTTCGTTCATATTCAATTCTCTAGAAGACGAATTTCATATCAAAAAATGTTTTTGTTTCTCGTTAACTAG
>WOGJ01152644.1:0-12858 GCA_015342185.1 Leptinotarsa juncta | reverse complement strand
ATATGGAATTGGTCTTTCTATTTACAAAACTACTTGTATGGTCTTTAATTCTTTGGGAAAATGTTCTTCCAGTTTGGCCAATATACAGTTTTGGACAAGAGCCACAAGTCAGCTTATATACTCCTGATTTATCTGACACCGAAGTTTCGTCTTTATTATTTTTAATAAATTCACTTAGATTATTATTCGTTCTGTAAGCTACGTTTATGCCTTCTTTCTTCAAAAAACGGGCAATATTCCTGGTTGGTTCACCCAAATACGCCAATGTCCTATAACTGACGTTATTGCATCTTGAATATGGGTAGACCAAGTCCATGGCTTGCTTTTGAAGTTTTTTGGTAAGAATGGCGTTTTATAATATCTACTTTATAACCGTTATTAACCGCGAATTGAATGCAGCAACTTTATGCTGGTAAGGGTGTGTGGAGGAATTATATATGATAATGTCTTTATACGATGGTTTGTGGAAAATTACAAATTCATGTTTATTGTTATGGTGAATTTTATTGACGGGTGGATGGAATTGGCATATTCAATGAACTTGTCTAATGGCCTATCGGTACCAGTAAAACATACTAAGATATCGTCTACGTATCTGTACCAGTACAAAAAACTGTTAGCTAACTGATTATTATGGGTTTCATACTCTAAGTTATCCATGAAAATTTCCGCCAGCAAAGGACTCAAAGGATTCCCCATAATTAGTCCTTCATTACATGAATAGAATTTTCCGTCAAACTGGAAATAATTTCGAGACAGACAAATGGTAAGTAAATCTACAATTTCCTGTTTTATCTGTGGATTCACGTGGTTTTTGTCTAAGAGACACTCAATTAGTCCAATTGTTTCAATTAGCGGAATACCGGAAAATAAATTTTGGACATCAAACGATGTTAATTTTGCGTTATCCGGAAGAATTACGTTTTTAATATTATCCACTAATTGATAAGAATTATAATAAGAATCAAGCCAAAATTCAGTATAAATAATAATCGAATAATCTAAGCTGACTTGTGGCTCTTGTCCAATACTGTATATTGGCCAAGCTGGATGAACATTTTCCCAAAGAATTAAAGAGCATAGAAGTAGTTTTGTAGATAGAAAGACCACTTCCACATTTGCAAACCACCTTTTAGCAGAAGGACATAAGTTCAATCATGAATACGATGTGTTACATTTAGAAGAGAAGAGTTTGAAACTCAATGTTCTAGAATGTTTAGAAATCAATAGATTCAGGAATTCAGGTAATTTACTGAATGATCAATTAGAATTGAATAACTCCCCGTTACTAAATATTTTTCAAATGTGGAAACTGGGACATAGGTAAGCTCAGGTAATTTAATTCATTACAAACTCAGGTAGTTAAAATGGTACGGTGAAATGTGGGTAGTTCAAATTGTAAAATTAGGTATATTAAGCATTGAATATGTGGAATATAGTTAGTAAAGACACGCCCCGAATAAGCCACTGTATGGCGAAACACGTGTTTTTGAATACATTTGTGGCTTTTTATTCGGAACAATTAATTGAAAATTCAACTTGAATATGAAAGTTACAAAATAAATAAAATTCGGTATGTAGGATCAAATTCGATTTCTAAATAACTTTTTCTAATAACTTATTTCGGTATCTACAACGCGAAGCAAAGATGTTATAAATTCAAATATTTTATATCAAAGGTATTTCAGTAAGAAATCCATTTCAAATATAAGAAATGCCCAAAACTCTTTTGATTGGTCAATTTTTGAATATATTGGAAATGTTGATTATCTGGCAAATCTTTTGGTAAAATCCTATAACGATGCGATGACAAAATACTGCTCATTAAGGAAATACTCTTCAAATAAAAAATACATTGCAGTCATGTGGTTCGATGATAGTCTTGAATCTATGAGAGATTCGCTATCAGCTCTGGAACTGAAAGCTGATGTAACTAAAAAAATCCGATTGAACAACTACACCCGATTCAAAACTATATACAACTGTTCATTGAAGAAAGTAGAAAAGGCAGCTTATGATCGATTTATTACTTCAGCTGAAAACAAATCGAAAGCATGCTGGCAGATAATAAACTTTGAAAGAAACAAATATCTCCATGTCAAATCGGTTCCTGATCTTGCGTTTGACGATTTTAATGACGTTTTTTGTGAATATTGCTGTTGACAAAATGTATCACCCAGTGAACTTCTAAATTCTAGTCCGTTTTTACTTGTCACCGGTAATACCTGAAGAAGTAACGGATGCCATAAAATCTCAGAAGCAGACAAAAAGCCTCGATATTCATGAATTCTACTACTGTCCTGTTTCCTTTATCTCAGTTTTTGCGAAATTGATAGAAAAAATTCTAAATAAACGATTGAGGTATTATTTTGAGTCAAATAATTTGTTTACCAACACCCAATATGGTTTTCGACCAAATCGCTCTACTGCTCTCGCTGTGTGACCTTGTGTGACCTTTCCAAGGCATTTAATTACGTATCACATAATATATTGCTTGAAAAATGAACCTACTATGGGGTACCACTCAATCTGATACAATCCTATTTGAAAAACCGCCTGCAAGCGGTACGTATTGGAAATTTCTTAACTTATTTCAAACACAATGAACACGGTGTTCCTCAAGGGTCAATATTAGGACCGTTATTGTTTATAGTAAACACTAACGACTTAAATAACTATATGGTTCCGGTGAAAACTTATTCGTTTGTAGATGATACGATGTTTATATATTCTGGCAAAGTGAGATTAGATTTACACAGAGTTCAAGAAGACTTGGATAATAAATCTGAAAGCTGATTTTCATCCAATTAAACTTAAACTTATTAACGATAAATCACGGTATCTTTATTTTACGTCTATATATGAATGCTATAGAAACTCATTCTGTAAATTTACCGGATAGTGATCTATCGTGGAAACCTCATTTTACCAAATTGAGAAGTAAACTATGCAGTACTCTGTTCGTCCTACGACAACTTCAAACTATAACCAATTTAAATTCACTCAGAACAATATATTTTTCTTTATTTCATTCATTCATTCATCGGATTCCCTCTCAATTTTTTGTTTACAGAAAATAGCTGTCAGGATCTTGTCCTGTGTCAGCTATATCTGAAACACTGCCAACCTCTCTTTATTAAACACAGAATAATCCCCTTACCGTGTTTGTCTATTTTCCAAGTTCTAACAGAGATTCACAAAAACTCCTCGATGCTCACCAAGCAATTGGACATACATAGCTATGCTACCAGACAAGCAGATAACCTGAGATCAAACAGGTTACGCCTAACCAAATCAACGAAAAATTTACCAAATTATTATCTCTACGAAATTGAAATCATTAAGTATTGGGCGAGACGAATAAAATTCGACACCTACGTGACGACGTAACTTGTCGTAACATGTCATAGCATCCAAATGACACTTTTCTGCACAATTTCGTGACATGGTCGTTAAATTTTAATTTATCATCAATGTGAAATACTAGAAATCTGGTGGAGGAAACATTTTTAATTTTTTTTTGTTGGCAAACAGCTCACAGCAGAATGTTGATAGATTAGACTTAGTAGCATTGAAGACAAGCAAATTATCGTCACACCAGGTTTCAATTTTTTCAATGACTACTTGTATCTTGTGATCTAATAAGCAGTGTTCATCATTACCATGCCAAAATATGGTGGTATCATCGGCAAACAATGTATACTTCTCAGATACACTGAGTTTTGTGAGTAACAGTATGGAACCAAGCACTCACAGTGTGAACCCTGTGGCAAACCACAGATTAGTTTCCACTATTTGTGAGCGATGCACATATAGAGGCACTTCTAAATCTACTATTTCACTTCAATTCCCAAGAAACACCATTTTACTAGCGATTTTTCACACACAGCAGTTATGTATCAGATCAGTGTCATACTATTTTGAAAATTATATGGTATGAAAATTATATGATATTCAAATGAGTATCGAAATTTTGGAAAGTGTCATGTTAATATGTTAATGATAGAGGATAAGTTCCGTATTTCGTCCTATATCATCAGTGGCCAATAAGAAGGAAACGAAATATAACAATTTCATATATAAATTGTATTCCAGTTTATTCACAATCTCTGATTTGAAGTTCATACAATGTCTGTAAGAACTGTGAGTTACACAAAATTTCTGCGGTAGTTTCAGTTCAATCTGTGCGTTTTTCAGGTGCTTCTAACAATTTTATTCAATGGCTTTTTACATTCAGATGGATTTTTCATAAATAACAGGGATATTCGAAAATTTCTCGATTTCATCCCAACCTTTAATGATTTCTATCGAAGAGACTCTGGTTTGGTAAAAGGTTTAAAGGAACGAAGGCAACACAAAAAATATGAGAACAGCATCAATGAAAAATTGAACAAATTACACGAGTGTACCAGAGAAAAACCTGATCATATCTTAGATTACGATTATTACGAAGATTCTACGACAAATGAACATTATGGCCAGCCTGTTGAAAGCGATAAGAAACATCGCCAAAGACATTATGGGCGCTTGGAGTTTGAAAGATTACAAGAGTTGGACAACAAGATCAAACGTGGAGTGATAAGATTGATAGAAGTGAAAAACAAAAAACCAGACGCTTCGAAAAATCGTTATGTATCATCGCTCTCAGTACCAACTATTGATGCTCATGTGATAAATAGCAATTATATTTTTAACAATGACGAAGATTTTCTGCAACAAGGATCTTTCAGAAATATAAAACAACATGAACGTTTTCTCGAGGGTGAGCTAGATTATTTTAAATGAATTGATGTGTAGAGGAAAAAAGTAATACACGTTAGATATTTCAATAATTTTAATATGTAAATTTAATTATATTCGTTAGCAATAATCACAGGATGATTTTTTCATTTATGATTCACTTCCTCATTATCGGTTCATATTACATTTGTTCTTGACACAACTCACATTTATTTCAATGATAACCTTATTATACGTATTATACGTTTTTCGACGTGGGAAATCATAATTTCTTATTATTTTTCATGTTACATCTAGAGGGGCTGCGTACGCTGTCATTTTTTGACAGTAAACTTTCGGTACTTTTCATGAAAAAATAAAAAACCCCACATCTTTTCCAACTAAAAAAGGTACACTTCCGCAACAACGCTGGGGGTGATCGTTTTCGAAGTATTTACAACTTTCTATAGAGATGCATATTACTTGGCTCCTAGAGCGCTAATTGAAGTTGCTGAGAACATTACGAATCTAAGTATGTAGTGGTTCTCGTCAAAATATACAACTTTTTCCTATAAAATGTCTATCGAAAAATCATGGCACAAACCAACCATGTTTTGAAAAATTTCAACAATGTATATCTTGAAAACGAATGATTTTTCGATAAAATGTTTTTACGAAAGAGTTTTGACGAGACAAGTTTTTGTTGACTGGTGTTCATTGGATGGCTATAGTGATCACCTTTATTATTCTTCACTTCTATTATTATTTTTTGCTAAATACTGAACACTAATCGTAGCAAGAAAAATTATTCGTAAAAAGTAGGCAGTAGAGACTACGAAATGTCTGTTTTACAATAGCTAATCAGATACTAGATTATTCATCTATTACCGCAGCTTCTTTGTGCATATTTAGAGGAAGAGGATATGATTCATTCAGAAATTTTGCAATATTTTCATATACAGCTTGTAGCTATTATATCGTCATAATTGATTTCTTTTAGTGTATGCTGAATCCTTATATAGAAAATATTTCTCAACAATTGCTTTCCTCTTGTTCGAAGATGTACCAAGGATGTTACGAAGTGCCTTTTGGAAAAACTGACGATTTAAAATAAAACTGGGAAATTTTTCTTATGAACTTTTCAGTCACAGTGTTTTCAAATGTCTGTTATATAGATTACCAATAACTATTCTTCTAACATACTACATCAAACGACTAACTGTACTTTTATCAAAATCGGAAAAATCACCCGCAGCTGAGAGTCGTACAACTTCGGCTTCGAATGTTTCTGACTAGTTTGTTTCGGTGATGCCTTACTGAATAGAGTTTCAGTACGAAAGTTCAAGAGTGAAGTCATCTGACACTCCATATTTTCTTTATAAAACAGACAGGATGATTTGATATCCACTAGAGAAACCTAATAAATACGTTTATTAGCAGAAGAAACAGTATCTATACTTTTAATAATGTTCACTAGATAGATATATTGAAATTTTCGGCGCCATCTGTTGATGCCTAATTTTTCTCTATTCACATTTTATGCGGCTGGAATATATTTCGGGAAACGTTGTGTTAGCCACAGCCATTTTCTGTCAAATGTCATTTGACAATTTGTAACTGTATGTGAATTTGTGATTATTTGCCGATTCATACTTCATTATTATACTGCATCTACATATTATTTAAAATCGTTCGAAAAAATGGTAAGTTAATTTAGTTGAAATGAAACTTTTAATAATAGATACTCTTTCTCACTAGAGTTTTGCACTTCCCTCACTGAAAGTTAAACCTTCAGTACCAGAAAGTTTTGATATAAATGGAGGAGTCTTTGGAACCACCGATTTGATGACCAGTGGACTAGCCGCCTCCAGATGTAATGTGGATCTTCCTCACCCAGTTGCTGCCTCCGAATTGAAGGTTAGTGATTTCCATTATCTAGTTACATCTAGGAAGTATATAAAGCTGCAGTTCCACAAGTTGGTGTATTAGGAGTTCTATTTATTTTGTATCTAAAGGATACAAATTCATTTGTTGATTGTACTTTCAATAATTCATCAGCAGAAGATATTTTGCTGCTAACTTGTTGTGAAAATATCAATATTTGGTGTGTATAAAGCAATAATACAGCCATATTCTGATGATTGTTTTTCTGTTCACTATCTGTTTAATTTGAATCAATGTGCGGATTTCTCAAAACCGAAGAATGATAATTAATTTTATATTGTATTAGAACGACACCTATATAATTTATGTTAAATCCTCTTTAATAATAGTCTGTCTCTAAGAGGTAACGATAATGTTTATTTTAAAAATTATTAATAAGCAGCTCCTGCATATTTCCAAGACTGTTCCATAGTTCAGATATTCATCCCTATAATAAAATATCTATTGATATTATTCACGATACAACGAACAGCATTTGAAATTCTATGTTCAGTTCAATAACTCACATTATATTACAAGTAGTTAGTATTCTTATATTAAAAAAAATATTGTCTAGTTTGTCAAAGAATTTAAATGAATTGCATTTTGAATAATTTTCATTCATACCTAATAAATAATTTTGCTTGGGCACTGATCGTTACTGATTTAGTTATTATTATATTAGTAAGTATGTGTTTTTGACATAAATATGAATACGTTAAAAATGTTTGTAAAAGGTTTTTCTATTTTCAAAACTATTATTATTATTGGATATTGTAAAATCTGAGAATTCTGTTGTTACTAATACCGAATATTTTTCAGTTTCGGGAAAATGCTCATCAAATGAACATGACTGTACTACGTAACACGCAAGGACTGCACGCACCCCTCCGTTTAGCTATGGAACTGAAATCTGCCAAACGAATTGGTAGGCTGCCCTTTATGCCTTCATCCAATGTAATGCATGACGCTCTCACAGGTAGAGATCTCGACATAGGACCAGAAGATATATTCAATACTCCTGAATTCTTAGAAGTCTCTGGACAACCACATGCTGTGGTTGAAAGATCTTTGGGTTTATTGTAATAAAAATTATTCAGAATAGAGTAAACATATTGAGTTGGGAGTATTTTCACTGATTAGGATTTTCTAATTAAAAATGTGTTCAGATTAATCTTTTTTTTTCCCTCATATTGTTTTAATATTCATGTCTTGATTTTTCATATGTGATAGAATTGACTGATTCTTGATGAAAATTTACAATTTATTTAAGTAACACTTCGTTGTGAGATTTCCACTGAACAAATTACAAAACCGAAACATGTGTTTTGACTATACAATACATTCCTAAGCCTTGTTCATGTAAATTGAATTTTATCTAATCAATGCTTTACGTAATGTGTGAGGAATCACACGTTAAAACGTAAGACCTCGTTAGTCCTTAGCTCGTGCATGTTTCGACTTATGAGAGTTCTCATTCGTAGAGGTGCGACAGCTGTTAAGAGAAAAACAGATTTTGAACAGATTTTTTTTTAAATCGTGTGACTTCATATTTGCTTAGATTATAGTTTAGAAATTTCACAGACTCATTAAATCAACATATAATGAACTAACTCCTAATTTCCAGGTTAAGAAAGAGATTTATTAGTGGGGAAGTATTCAGTACTAAATTGAAAGGATATATTTTTAAGAGAGATTAATTTTTGGGAAAGAAAGGTTTTGGTCATTCTGTAAATTTTCAGAATTCTTGAATCTACTAAATTCTGAGCATTCCAAACGTTTCACAGATTTCTCCTCCAAATACAACACGTCATCTTACTTTCTCGAAAGATAGTTTGCAAATGTGGAATTGGTCTTCATATTCAACAAACTACTGATATGATCTTTCATTTTTTGGGAAAAGGTTCTCCCCATTTGGTCGACACTGAAGTTTCGTTTTTCAATTAGTTTATATCAAAACTTATTAGTAAAATTATGAGTCATCAAGTAAGTGATCTATGACGGTGGCCGATCGGGTAACCATGGGTGGTTTGTTCCACTCACTTAATCAACCGTTGTGTGAACCGGTGGTTCAAGCCGCGAGGCCATCGATTTTCACTTCCTATCACTCGTATTAAGAACCATACCTTAAAAGATAACACCTTATTAGTCTTTATCTTGCTCAAGTGTCGACTTTTGAGAGCTGTAGTTCGTAGGGAAGCGACAGCTGGGTAACGGAAATATAGGTTTTTAAAATATTTCAATTGTTATATTATATAAAGCATTAATTATTTGAAGTTTAGTCAGTATGAACATGCCTAAGGGCCTAAGGCTATTCTATATTGAAACACATATTGCAGTTTTGTAAACTTTTCAGTGTAACTTAAAAACTTTGTGGATTTTCATCAAGTATCGGTCAAGTTTATCACATTTTTCAATATATATTTCAAATATATAGACCGATATAGGTGTCAAGATATGGAGATTTTTGAAAGTTTGTTTGCAAGATAATCAATTTCAGATATTTGTAATACAACGCCATTATGATGTACCTGTACCAGAAGCAGAAACCTTACCTACGTCTTGAATCAACTTGGGCATAAAATAGACGAGTCCTAGTTAAAACTCTTCGCAGATTCATGAAACGAAATTTCATCACACAATGACAAATAGATACAAGTCTCACCATTTCTACTCAAAACTGATATGAATAAAATCTTACAATTTCTACTTAAAACTGATATGAATAAAATCTTACAATTTCTACTTAAAACTGATATGAATAAAAAAAATCTCCGATACAATATTTATTGGTTTCATTCAATAATCACTATCAGAAGCACTTTCTCATAGAATGAGTACGTTGGAAATATCGTTGTCAAAGTAAACTAAAAAAATTAAGTTTCTTTTGCATGACGAAAGTTATTCCACTATTCAGCGGTTTTTTATTATAAATAAGGCAAATATTTCATTTCAAGCAGTTCCTGTTGAAGTAAAAAAGTCTTCTAGATATAATCAGTTGATATTGTTGTGCTTTCAGTAACTCAGAAACGATGATAGATATCGATATGCGGTTTTCACCATTAAGTTTGTCAAAAAGTTTGACAAGGTGCAGATCTTGGTCGAAAAGATGATGTCGCTACCCGTTTTGAAGAGAGCCATGTGGTGAGAAGTGTAATTAAAAACAGGTGTAAACAATGAAATTTTCCAAGTGTCAAATAAGGCTATTATTAACTGTCGTATAAGTAATAAAAATATTTTTTATATTTTTAATTTTTTTATATATTTTTTATAGGTAAAAAGTACACAAATTTCAGATTTTTCGAATTTTTAAAAATTCATATCTACAAAAATAGTAACTTAATCTTGATACAGAAAATGAGGGAATCTTACAAAGAAAGGAAGGAAGCAATCAATTTAAAAAATTACCTCTATATAAAAATGTGTACATCATGCAAAGAATTAACTTTCAGACACAAACTGGAAGAAAAAACCCTTTTGAAAAAGCTATTTTCATATAAACATTGAATAGTGTTTTATTTGTACTTCAATACCGAATTTTTGAAAAAATGTCCAGTTGAAACATAATAATTCTTTGCAATTATTTAAACAATTTTGGTTTAAACAATATGTATGACACCGGGTTGTCTCGGAGCAACATGCATTTATTTCATTTATTCAAAAAAAATACAGATGATTATGAAACATAATGAACTAAATGTTGCATAATAAATATGAAACAATTTTGAAAGTTCTTCTGATTTTTTGTATCATTTAAAATGGAGGCAGTAGAGCCAAAAAACGAAATTCGCAATTCTACCTTTGGCAAATATTTTAAAAAACTGCCACTGATATTCTTGATCTGACAATAGATTATTCTAGTTCCACAAAACCGACCTACAAGGTCGATTATATGTGGAATATGACCAATATATGTGGAATAAAATATCGTTCAAATACCACCCACGGCTTCTTTGGGTGGAGAACATCCGGAACATCCGAGTTTCCACGACTCTGGCTAATAAATCAGGCTGAATTTTACGTATGGCATGGGTTATATTGGCTTTGAGAACCGCTGTGGGTTAATTGTGGTTTATTCACATGCACCTACGACTCAAGAAAATCCCACAAGAAAAAGTCTAAAGGGGTCAAATTGCACGATTTCGATGGCCAATTCACATCACCTTCACGAGAGATGACCATGCCCTCAAATCGCTCGTGCAGAATATCCAATGTGGCATGAGCTGTGTGGCACGTAGCGCCGTCCTGTTGAAACCACATGTCGTTGGTGTCGAGATCATCCAACTCAAGCCAAAAGAAATTGGAGATCATCGACCTATAGTACTCGTCGTTGACAGTGATGGTCTGGCCAACGTCGTTCTCAAAGAAATATGGACCGATGACGAGCCAGCCCAAAATCACCAAACAGTGACTGTTTTGGCATGCATTGGCTCTTGGATCTCATGTGGTGTAGATTGGTATCGTTTCAAATTCGACAATTTTGTTTGTTTACATTCCCACTTATCCAGAAATGAGCCTCATTTCTGAAGATGATTTTTCGATTAAAATTAGGGTCAGTTGCGAACAAATGTCGTTGTCCATAGTCGTTTACCTTCAGTTCCTGTGTCACTTGATTTTTGTATAGGTGCAGGCCCGTGTCACGACGCAAAATTCACTAAGTTGTGGTCTGCGATAGGTCGAGTTCTTGTGAGCGACGCGAAATCGACTGCACACTCTCATAGACAGCGGTGATGCTTTCGGCAGTGGACTTAAATTTTTCCACCACATTGCGAATAGTTTTCTCGGCTGTGAAGGTTATTGTGTTTGGTCCCTGAAGTCCCAAATTCAGTATGTTGAGTTTGTCAAAAATGTCGGATAGGTAAGCCAATCTTGACAAACATTCTTCATCGGCAAACAATTTTTTCTTGTCATGATTTTTTTCACTTAAAAACATGAAATTTCCGATCTCAGTTCAAAGAGATGGTTCCAAATTTTCCCGTGAGATAACCACCTCAGTTCTGTATGCAGGAGTAAAGTTTTGAACTTGCCACCCATTTCTTCACAGATCAAGCAGAATAATGTTGTGTTTAGAGCACTAGCCTTTATGAAGTTAATAACTTTCACAGCATCTGATAGAAAGGAGTTGAGATTTTCCGGCATATCTTTAGCAGCTAATGCTTCTCGATGGATGACATAATGCATACTTTTGAATTCAGGGGCAACTTCCTTTATTTTTGCTGCTAGCTCTGACATAGCTTTTACCCCATCTGCACACAAGCCAATACATTTGGACCAGGGAATGCCTACTTTGAACACATATTCATTGATTACCTTGAAAATGAGTTCCACTGTGGTATTTGATTCAAGTGGGTTTGCAAAAAAAACTATTCTATCACCTCTTCATTATAATCAAATCGCACGAAAACAAGTAGCTGCGCCATGTTTGTAACATCAGTGCTATCGTCAACTTGAAGTGCAAAATAAGTGCATTCTTGGAGTTTTGAAGCCAGTCGTTCTTCGATCATATTAGACATATCGTCAATTCGTCTTTTTACTGTGTTATTTGACAGTAGTATTTTTTTAAATTTCTTTGGCTGGCTTTTCTCCTAACACGACTTGAACCATATCCACAGCGGCCGGCAGTAAAAGCGTCTCACCTATTATGTGGGGCTTTCCATCTTTTGCAATTCTTAAACTAGCAAGATATGACGCCTTTATCAAGTTAGTATCAGTATTGACAAACTTCGTCAAACTCTCTTTAAAAAATTAGATTTTCTTTTAACTAACACTAATCAAATCAGGGTGCTTAGTATTTTGGTGTCGCATCAGTAAAGAAGGCTTCATGGATTGGTTCTAAAGTGTTTCAAGACATACACCACATTGATAAATGGGAATGTCACTGGTTTCAGTTCCCGGTTTCACTGCTGCTGGTGTTGATGACACCACCGTCACTTCATCAGGCCAGACCACAGAGGAACTTCTGGAAAAAGTGCACTCCACATTAGAAGAGATGGACATCTAGTGCAAAAGAAATCGTCTTGTCTTAAATACTAAAAAAACTGAGTACATCAATTTTTATTCTAGATCTATGCCACAAAACCTGGTTATACCAAATGTCCCTTTTGCAAAATGTGTGAGGCTTCTTGGAACCGATCTAGATTGTGACTTAAAATTTAGTTCACATGTAGACCATGTATGTTCTCAAATGAATAAGGCTTTTTATATGATCTTGCAGAT
>WOGJ01152635.1:0-15979 GCA_015342185.1 Leptinotarsa juncta | reverse complement strand
AAATATTTGAAACTCTGTTGTCCCACACCCTTTCGGCACTTCCGATGTTCACGATTCCGATTTAAGCTATATTGCTTTCTATTTCCAGATAAGTTTTTCTACTTCATACAACCTCTCAAAGTTTATGATAAACTTAAATCACTCCCATTTCGTCTACCGTTTTCTTCAAAGTCCCTCTAACTAATCGCTATCACGTAATATAAGTCATTCAATAAATATATACACTGAGAATACATTTAAGCTGTTTGATTCCTTATATGCGGAGTGTCAAACAATTTTGCACGAATCAGTTATTCATCATAAATATTGCTTTTTTTCGATCGATTATCAGGGCTGTAACTAAAAACAATAAAGCATGAAATTTCTCAGATCAGATCAACATATTGATACAAAATATATAGATCTGTATATGAAATGTCCATGTTGAGGGGGTTCATGTTAGAGGGCGTCAAAAGTTCTATGATACTCTCATATCCCATTGAGCGTTTCCTTATTTTTTGGATGCATTCAATAATATTTCAAAATATGGAATTTTTCCACAATTCAGTCAACTCTTGTACCTACCTAAGTAGTTCAAATGAGGTTGTTTAGTAGCTCTACAGAAACAGAAAAGCCCCGCAACAATATACATTTGACATTCATTGATTGATGACGATGGGAGGGGGGTGTAAAAACTCGCATAACCCTCCATAGATCCGCCCTTGGTTGATAGTACTACGAATACCTCATCGAGTATATGAGAGAGATAATGTGAAAGAGGAGCAAGTTAGCTGATTGAATATATTGTCCATTGATAGATGTATTAAACAGGAACCACTAAGAGGTTTATATGTATATTTTCTTTTTGCAAAAATTTGCCAATATAACTTTGGGCGAATGGAAAAATAATAACGGCTTAGACAACTGATGCGTCTTCAAGTAACTACTCTATATTGTCTGATTGAGTTGAAGTTTAAATCGAGTTATTTTCATAAGAATTATGCTCAGATATCCTCTTATCTCAGTTAAGAGAACGGTCCTAGATGAAGCGTATAAATTCATTATGAGGAGTATTCAGTTAAACCTTCACTTCCAGCCAGCCGGTTGGTTTTCGATACTGGGTGAGGTGACCAGAAATTTATCACCGAGTTGGAATATCATTGGTGGAAAGACCAATTTAAAGTCGCAGAGATCAGTTCATTTTAACTAATGAGTAATCCAACCTCGATTTTTCAGAATAACCAAGGGGTTCATCAAGAGCTGTCAGGGCCGTGCTTTTTAAAAAACTGGTCAGTCGTAGTTGTATGATGGATATGTAGACTTATATCAGAAATGCAGGGCCTACGAAAAGCATCTGAGCACAGTTAGTTTCACACTGCTCCAGTACCATATTTCGTATTCCCACCTTGTTTAAAAAAATCAGTTTTTTTGTTGATCAGCTGTCGTTGTTAAGCATAAAACAGTGTTTGCCTAATGCTTGAGAATATCATGTAACTGTATTTTTCTCAAGGACAAAACACAGGCACTACATAAACTTCTTAAGGAGCTCCAAGAGCGGTGCCTGTCACTTGAACACTTTTCGCGAAAGTGTATAGAAGACAGACAAATCCCCAACCTTTCTTCGATGATTCAGACTATCAAGGTTGCAAGGGGCAGAGTTCCATACGTGACAACATTTACTCCAAAGAAGGACTGAATGTTGTAGTAAATGAAATGTTTGACAGTTATTGAAACTATTCAGGACTCTTGAGAGCTCATTAAGATGTTAAGTCCAATAAGGCTCTCTTCGTGTTTGACAGTTATAATAATAATAATATCGTTTTCATGCATAAAAACTGCATTTATAGATAAAAGGAAAAGTGTTAGCCAAAGGCTGTCTTCCACCCCTCCCAAAAATTATACAGTGAGTGTAAGAAAATAATTATAAAAATACTTATTTACTATCATAACAATGATAGAGAAGAGAAAAAAATAATAGATCATATCGTTACTAATAACTTTTAATATTCTCATCATTTTTGGTCAATTTAACAATTTCATTGCACTACCATACATTGAATTTTAAATTTTTTGAATTAGCACTGAATACTAAGCATCTGTGATTTTATTTCTTTTTTAAATTGATGAATATTATGATTAAAAAGGGGTGAAATTTAATTCAGATAAGAAGGGGCTATATAAGAAAAACATCCTTAAAATTTAGAAGTACGGTGCCTAGGTATGTTGAATGAGTTAATTCTCAAATTGATCATATATGTATGTCAGCATGCCTGCTTAATGAACTATATAAATAACTAGGTGTTTTAGTTTGAAGCAACTTAATATTGGACTCTACCTCACATTCAGCTTCTTCATTTTTAACAAAAATGGTGTGACATGTTCACCATATGGTATACATCATACGAATCGCATGCTAGCATTTTGTATACGTTGTAACTCCTGCTTGTTATTTTGCGACAAAAAATTGTATTATACCGAACAACAATACTCGATATGGGGATAAATAAGAGTTTTAACTAACCTGAGTTTCATTTCTTCTGATAACTGATACTTAAATTTGTGTAGCAATATGAGTTTAAAGAATGATACTTTGAAAATGTTTATCACATATTCATTGAAAGACAAAGAGCTATCTATGGTTACGCCAAGATTTTTAGCACTGTCTGCGTTATCGAGAGTGAGCCTAAAGTAACACTGAGTTTCTACTATTTGTCTTAGAGACTTTTTCAATTTTCCTTAGTACAGGCAAATCAGTTCGAAATATATGTTTTCATTATAGAAAATCTGATTGAGAAATTGGTTAAATTCGACGAGATTATGCCCATTTTGTTTCTACGACATACAAATCAGAAAAACCCTTTTTGATGTTTCAATGATTTTGATTACGTCCTCTCAAGCTTGAGATGAACTTTGGGTCACTACTGACCTTAAACGGGTTCATCGAAAAAATGTCAACCTCTTCCTTGTTGATTTCTTGACACAGTAATAACTCGCTTCAATAATTCAATTAATATCATTCTGAAACACCACCATTACCACATTAACATATTATGCAACACTAGCATAATGAGGAATAATCAACTCTGCTAATGAATATTATACAAAATCCGTGAGTATTGTTCCATTGACGAGTATTGAAATTTACTTCGAGCAGCTGTAGTCCCGATTTGGATTCCAACAGGTGTAAAAACGCGACATAAAACTTGAGAAAAAGTGAAAGTCAAAAGATTTTTGCATGCCTGTCCGCGTTACACGCCTCAATGTGATTTCGGCGATCAAATGTCATGCATCTTTTTATTAAAAATGCACGATAAAAACAGCGTTTAATGGCACTTCCTGCAGCAGTCGAAAGAAGCGGTTAATAATTAGCTTGTATATGAGGTTAATTGTTTCGAGATTCATATTTCAATGCGGAATTTCATTACCTCATAGGGTATTATTAAATTTTTATCACAACGTATGTCGTTAACGTCTGAGGAGTAAGTGTTTCATGTGACTACCGACGAAAATGCCAGAAGGTGTTAAATATTCACAGTCAAATAATTGGAAATTTTGTTTAAAAATTCCATGGAGCAATCAATGCGGCAACTGAGAAAAGAATGTTCTCTCATCTGTGAATAAAACAATTTGAAATGAAATTTTATGAATTTATCAACTTATTGTTGGTATTTGAAGAAAATACAAAAATGAAAAAAAATCCAATATATCCCCAATTCCTGACTGACTCCATACCGCCACAGCTGACTTAGAGACCAGATATGAAGGTTACGATCCAGCTGAAACCACACTGAGCAATTTTTTGTTGCCTGTGATTTTTTAGTGTCCTGCACCCTGGTGTCACTTTTGGGTTCATCAAGGTTCAAAGTGCAACTCAGCTGTATTTTTATGTTAAAAATGTATGTACTCCTTTTGGAAATCATAATCGACAAAAATGATTACAATAACCACTATAGAGTTTAATATTTCTCTTGAAGATGATCACTTAGTGATTAAAACACGTGTCGAAGTGTTAAAAAAATAACGGTTTGGTGTTGGAGCTAAATTACAATAATATCATCCACTATAATTAACTACTATACAGTACATTTCTTTAATAACACCCCCCCTTTTGTTTTATGTACGGGTCAACTCAAAAACTTGAAATTTGAGATAATGAAACTAATGTATGAATACTTTATTATAAAGTGAAATTGACAGATGAAACTTTCAAGATGCTACTGGGCGCCATCTAGGAAAACAAAAATTAGATGGAAAGAGGGGTCTTGTGACACATCTTTTTGAAGCTCCTGACAAATGTTTCACAATCCTAGAATATAATGTCAATGTCTTCAACTACTACGAAATGGTGGAACTTTTAATAATTTCCTAAATACATTGGCATGTAACTACGTAATATGAGGTAATAAGCTTGAGGTCAGTTCAGAAGATGCTCGAAATAATTGCCTTCAACTTCTTGACATATGAACAGCCTATCCGTTATTTCACGCCAAACATTTTCGAACACATTAACGTCAATATCTCTACAAATATTTATTATTCTCTGCCGTATATCCAATATTGAAGCAGGTTCAGTTTCGTACACTTTTTGCTTCAAAAAGTCCCATTAAAAATGTCCAAACGTGTCAAATCTGGTGAGTGAGCTGGACATTCTGTAGGACATTGACGGTCAATCCAACGATCAAAAAAAGAAAAAAGTAGTATCCAAATAGTTTCTTACAAGTATTGATGTGGTGGTGCTCCATCTTGTTGGAATAAATATCCGTATCGAATTCATTAAGATTCGCTTCGACAATTTCATTGATGAGAGGGTCAACAGTAGTTTCCTGGATATTCAAATACAGTTCCCCTGTTAATTTCGATCAATAAATAAAGGTCCTACGTTAATTTTTTTCGATAATGTGTATGTGTTTCCCGGAAAACGTGAGGGTTGGTGTCACTCCAATAAGGGAAATTTGTCGGTGAACGTTGCCGTTTTGAAAAAATGTACATTTTTCACTAAAACAAATATTGTGGAAGTAGGTAGGATGCCTTGCAATTGTTTCCATCATGATTTCGCAGAATTCTGTTCTTCGATCAGGCTAATCCTCAGTTAATTGGTGTACCATTTTAATTTTGTACAGATGATACCTATTCCTCTTTAAAAGAAACCTCACAAACAGTCGCGACGGAGTAAGTAGACTGTTCAGGATTATTTGCTCTTGCTGTTCTTCCGGAATGGACGGATGACCTAGGGGCTTTTTGTTATGTAAACTACTGGTAGTTGTGAATTTGAATAAAAGTTCCCTTAAATATTTTCTACCGATATTTCTAGAAACATCGATATTAATGTGTTAATCTTCGGAAAATTATTAAATGTTCTGACATTTCGTATTAGATGAAGATATTGACTTCATATTCTAGGGTTGTGAAGTATTCGTCAGGAGCTGCGAAATGATGTGTCACAAGACCCCCCTTTCCATTAAATTTTTCCCAAATTGGGTCCCAGTCGCCATTTTGAAAGTTTCATCAGTCAGTTTCACTTCAAAATAAAGTTTTTATGCATTAATTTTATAATCTCAAATTTCACTTTTTTGAGTTGACCCGTTCAGAAAATAAAAGGCGGGGGGACATTAAAGAAATGGACTGTATAAGAAATGAAATACCCTTTCTATAAAATAATTTCACGGATCTACCTCGTTTCATATTGTTTCTATTGGAATATATTTACATTATGTAGGTTTTAACGTTTCATTTTCCCACTTCTCATTTCATAATGTTTGAGAGACAATATGAACACAAAAAACTCTTTTTTGCCTATTTTGAATTGTAGATTGTAACATACCAATCATTTAAAATATCTATTTTCTATTCTCACGGTCAAGATCGGTCATAGGATCATAAAAATCTTTGAATCGTAAAATCGCAGAATTATAAAAACATACGATCATAAAAAGTATAAAAGTCACTACTAGCATAAAAGCAGGCATGAATTCAATATATAGGACACAAGGAGGAGATCCTTTTGGACGTGTCTGGCTGCACTGTCAAAAAAAACGTCTGAGGTGGCTTCTGCTGGAGACTACTAAAGTCCCGGATCTCAAAAATAGGAGTCTATTTGGAGGAGTGTTGAACAACAGCCATGATTTTACTTGATGGTTTCTGGAAATAGGATTCCGACCAGAAGTTGTGAGGTTTAGTGCATTAAACTCAAGGGTAAGACCCTGTACCTAGTTTTGTTTTCTATCAAGGCCATCACTGGAAAGAGTAGAACATTTCAGAAAATTGACACCTTGATTTCTCTTCACAGTGACAATGTTGATTTAGTAATTCTCTTGATTGGGGAGACAAGTATCTATTAAAACTCTCAAGTGAACCATATTTTTCGTTTTATTAGTATGCTCGAAGTGTCTTCCATCCCAGTGTAACTATGTTGGTCTAGTGACAGCTGTTTGAAAATGTTTCTATTTTTGGCAACCCTTGAATTTCTATAGAAAATCAAGAATCGACTTGCGCCTTTGCCTCCGCAAATCGAAAGCTAGTCATTCCAAATGGGGAAATGTACCGCTTTCTACCTCAAGATCCAGAAATGAGTACTCTACCCCCCTCCCGGGTTGAGTGCCCTGAGACGAAATTTTCCCCACACGGTTACTGTGTGCAGAACATCCCATCCCGTTCATTCACCACCACTTTTATGAGTGGACCTCAACCTACTGATGGGCATTTCAGCAAGAATGACATCTGACCTACTGCGGTCTAAAGCTAGGTGCTTTTGCTTTCTAATCTAGTATTTTATTAAATCTAACTGAACTTGAATGTAATTTAATGCATGAGACCCCCAAAAACTATCCGGAAACGGGTGTCTTTATTTTGCGAGCAAGTGTTTCCTAATGAATCTGAAAAAGAAGTGAAATTGAAATCTGGTTGAAAAGTTTTGAAACTCACCGACGCCGCCTGATAGCGACTCTTGGGGGTGGTCTCTAATTCTGCTTCGTTGGCCTGATTCTGTTAGGTTTATATCTTGGAGCGTTTACGGCGGATCACACACACGCGTTTATTGTCGTCTGGATATTTCGTCTGCATGCAGTTGCGCAATGGCCCCATGCAGTGCAGGCATACATGATTATTGGTAGTAGTACGGCCTTTATCATCAGCAACTTCACGTGGAGTCCCATGTTACATTTGTGACCTATAATCATCTGGGAGGGTAACTCCCATGTATCTGGCTTCGTTGATTCACGGAATACCTTGTCCGTTGAAGGTGATGTTTCCTTCCGGGTGTACTAGCCTCCAAGTGAACAGTATTGCCTGACTCTTCTCAGGGTTTATACTGGTGTCATACTGTGACATTCCAGTACCTCGTATCTCTGTTTTTCAAGGTCTGCTGCTACATTCCTCTCTTCAACGTTCTTCGGTATCCCCCGAATCACCACGTGAAGCGGTATTTTTTTTTATTGTATATGTGTGGAAATCAAGCTTGAATTCCTCCATGAATCTCGTGGCTTTCCTCCATTCCACCCCTTTGTTTGCGTGTATGTAAATCCCATTATTGGTGAGTCGCACCCTGTTGTATTGTATGCGCCGTTTCTCCATCTCTTTTAATACCTTATTCTATCCGTCTCGTGGGTTGGGCTACCTATCGGGCGCGTCCCCAGGTGGCGGATAGGGGAAAGCCAGGGGATTGGAAGTCCTATCTGGGAAGTCAATGTGGCCTTACGGACGGGCTCAATGGCAGAAGTAAGTAGGTCGAGGGAAACTGAAACTCCTCAAAAAACTTTACAAAACTTGCCATCGTGGACCAGCCCACTTGAGCTATGGTGTGAGGAATCGTGCCGACAACCGAATGACCGCATGGTGATATGCGGTTACGATCGATCCCCTTAGAGAACTGGGCGAAACCTCATTGTAATCAACCTACCTCTGGTAATGCGGGGCTCTGCCAGAAGTGACCAACCCTTTCTTTGCTACATGTGGGAACACATATGAATGAAACAAACATAAAAACAGAAACAACATAAACAAAAACCAATCCTGCGACTGGACAGAAGTGCTTACCTCAATCTAAGTCGGTGACTGGGGATGAACAGATATGTCCACCACAATCCACCTGTTGGAATGAGGCTGGACATAGCAAATCACCTCGTTATGTAATGAAAAGGCCAAAAGGCGTAAGCGCATTTGCGGCGCCGAGGCCAAAAGGAGAGCGAAAGAGGCAGAAGTGGCAGCAACTATTAGTGCACCCTTCTCCTGCCCACTACACCTCTAACAGCAAGGGCACTTTCTGGGACGGACGCCAAGAGCTGCGCATTGAATAAAGGTAAGGAACCGGCTGCCCCTGCAGAGAAGCTCCCTCTCTAGTGTACCTCTTCGGAGGAAACCCCAAGAAGGTTGAAGAAGCCGCGCAACGACAGTAACGTCCTATAAAGGACAAGATAGACGATGACCTAGGAGGACAACTCCTCGGGAGGATGTACAATAGGTCACATGTGGCCTAAGTGTTGTGAGTCTATACTCACCCTCCCTACTCTACAGATACCAATACCTCGTTCCATTATTTTGCATCCTTCACCACGATTGGCAGTGGTTTACTGAGATCGGTGTTCGTTGTTTTCGCATTTGTTGTATTCGTATCTTCTGAGCTTGTGGTTGCTACCGCTTCTCCTTCTTTGTTTGGTCTTACGGTTGGCCTAACTGGTGTGTTGGGTTTTGTTGGTACCATTTCCTTTTGTATCCTTTCATAACTGTGGGTTAGTAGGAATTCTCCAACGTTTTCGTCAACGTGTTAATTTTCTTGACCACGCGGTTGTCCGTTGTTACCGCTAAGCGCCTTCGCGTTTCTTTTTTGATTTCCACTTGCCGTCCTCCGACTCAGTTTTTGAGCTTGCCTCGGGACTTCTTGGCTGCTTAGTTGTTTTCGGATCCACTTTTTCATTCGTAGTTTCACCACTACCTCTGTCTGTCGTTTCCCTGCTTCGGGGGGTGTTTTAGAGTTGGCTTTTTTGCACTCTTCCTCAGGGAGTTTTTCGCCTTTGTCATTGCCATTGTACTTAGCGATGTTTTTCTTGTCCAGACTCGCCTTTTTCTCCTTTGCTATCTCGTCTATCTTATTTTTCATGCTTTTTGGTAATGCCTATTCACTTCCCATTATTGGCGTATTCTCTCATTTTTTTTAAGCTCCTCGTTTTCTTCCGTGAGCCTTTTGGTTTTCTACTCCACTTTTCAATGAACCAAGTTAAAAGATCTGAAATATTAAAAACGAATTCTTTGTGTGCATGTACACACTTTAGTTCTGAAAAGAACGTGTTATCACTTGTTATCACTCACTGTGTTATCTTTTCAGATAACATATACTTTCTCAACTTAACACTTCACTAGGAGACGTACTCTCTTCGGTGTCTGGTATCGAACTTACAAGTAAGAAAACGTTACAAGATGTAGCCTATATCAATTAATGTTTTGCAACACGCTTCTTTACAACATCATCACATGATTAACGTAATTTTCATTAACGAAATAATGATGAGAATTCTAAACAAAATTTTCAAATTTTGCAATACTGAAATTACCTGCAATATTTTCATGTATCCTAATAGGTTGCTGAATACATGAAAGTTCCTAGCAAAAAAATCTATTATCAACTGTGGGAACTATTACAATAATATAATACAACTACTGTACATTACCGAACAATAACGTTTTTCGTAATTATAATTTCACAGAATAATGTACCGAAAAATCTTTGAGCGAATATTCACTTACGTGTATGCTCATTCTCGTTTGTTAATTTAATGCGTTGTTTTAAGAACGCCTTCCGATAGATCAGAATGTTATGGTACGTTAAAACAATGTAAAAAAGAAAATGAGGAAACCCATCAACGCTACAACAAAGGATCTCAATTATTACAAAAAACTTCATACATAGTGCCTAACCAGTGAAGTAGATAACAATTGTTTTTGAAATACTGGTGTTGAAAAAATTATTAAGTAGTTATTTTGAAACGTTGTCAGATATTTTTAGTAATTATTGACATCGAAAAATTGAAAAAGTACAAAACTTCAGTAGTCTTCAGTATATATTTTCAAACGAGAACATCTATTTGACTTACCTCTTCTTCATCATTAAACAAAAAATGTGACAAACAAATAACTACTATAAAAACTCATCATGAAGATTTGAAGTGCATACGCAGATTCATATACAAACTGCGGAAAAACTTCCTAAACAACTACTTCAACATGAAAATTGAATTACACATACATCACAACTTTCAATTCAGTTGGTACTGTCAATATTCGTTATAAAATTGTAACAGATATCACCCATAAAACACAACACATTTTGGCGTATGAAAGAGTATTGCTATAAAACTTCACTTATATGGAACGCTATGGTGTATTTCAAAGTTCGTGGAAAAGACACTTGTCAGAATATTTGGTGAAATTCATAACAAACATTTGTTATACAAAATCCATGAAAAAGTTATTTTCGTGTGATTCAATGTTCATATAAAAGTAACTGTTTCTCAATGTTTTTTTCCACTTTGCATCTGTGAAGAATTTTTATATATGCCCTTGTCCAAGAATGTTTCCAGGACTCCTCAGAGTCTGGCTGGGGAAAACGGCAGATTCTTCTTCGAGACCCTTTGGGAGGTGGCGAAGACTTTATATGCATTTGCATATAAAGGTAGTTGTTTCCAAAGGGTTTTTTCCATTTTGCATCTGTAAGGAACTTTGGCATATGCCCTTGTCCAACAACCCTTTCAAAATATTCTCCAGGACTCCTCATTCTGGCTGGGAAAAATGGCAGGTTCTTCTTCGAGACCCTTTAGGTTGAGGCGAAGACTTTCAGGGATAGGACAGCGTGTTGATGGCAGCGGTGTTTGTACTATTAAGAGTTTGGTGAAAGTATCACTCTTGGAGTTACTGAATCTTAAGTTGATAGGTGGGAGTTTTTCGAGATCATTTACTCGATTTTTCAGTTGAGGGTACTCTTGAAAGTTACCCCAAGTAAGATAAACAGGAGTCTTGAAGTGGAAAATTTGATCTGAAAGTTTATGGGAGTTACTTTTGTGCGAGTTTTGACACTTGGATTCAATGGCAATATCATAAACATAAGAACAAGTGTCCCGTTTTCTGCATTCCTGCATTTTTCTGAAATTTTGACACAGTATTTGAAAGCGGTTTTGTTTTTCGTCTGTATAACGATTTTGTATATATTTTTCTGACATGAACTGAAATTTTCATGTCTCACTCTCAACAATTTTGGTTCAAGAAGAGAAATATCCCTGACAAAATGGCTTAGACTTTCAGGCTGAGGTTTTCAGTTTTATTGCTTTTCGAGTTTGAAGGCCGTGAGTCATCGGAGAGCAAGCCATGATGGTTAAACCTCTGAACAAGCTACCCACTCGTGCCAGTGAAACGCAGGGAAGAAATTTCAAAAATCCACGGCTTTCAAACTCGAAAAGCAGTGACACTGAGAAATATCCCTGAGCGTTTCTAAGTACCTTTTCTACAATAATTTCTGCCGTTCGGGTACATTTCATTCATGACTTTGCATTGAAACCGTGAATGATATTCAGTTATTTTATCACGATCAAGTTCTCTTATAGGATAATTGAATACTCACTAGTCTGTAAATTAATCTATTGGAAGCGCCTTTTCATTTTACAAGTTTTGGTGTGAATTTCATAGAAATTCTGTGTTTTCTGTCGTAATATTGCAGTGATCAAGCATTGAAGTTTGAGGTGAACTGAGTTGAATCTGAAAACGATGAGCAGCCACAGTTCGTCGCGTATTTCTGATATGTATCGCTCTTGGTGGAATCAATTGTGCCAAGTCACTCGTAAAAATATCTATGAAAGAGAGACAAATTTTCAACCTTCCTTCGATGTTCCAGACTATAAAGGTTGTAAGTGAAGTTGGGGTCTCCAATCAGACGGATGGCTTTTCTGGATGGAATCCAACAGCTTCAGGTTATGCTTGTGAGCGGGGCTCCATACATGGAAAAAATACTCCAAAGAAGATCTGATCTGAGTTTTATGAAGCATCAAAAGTTGCTGGGGTGTGTACAGCGACATGATTGTGCCAAAACATATTGGTGTGCAGTTCAACCCCAAAGAAACTTATCAAAGCAGAAAGCGGAATTGTCTGACCTGACAGTATTATATATCCGGTTCGCAAATATTTATTCCTTGTAGACAATTGATGTTTGGGTTTTCGTGGTATTGAATTAAATATGTTACTAATATTTAGGTAATCCTATACATTTTTATTTATTCTATGAGAGGTGATATCTGACAACAATCAGCAATTATTCTACTGATTGGTGGCATCTCCAATTGAGACTATTATTTTCCATTACAACAAATGGACATGTAATGCACTTTATGGGACCTTTGATTTAGTAATTAATATCACTAGAGTTTTATCCCAACACCAAACCGTTATTTTCAATACTTCGACACGTGCTTCAATCAGCAAATGATCATCTTTAATCTACCTCTTAAAAATGATCAATTTGAGATCACTGTCTAGAAGAGATTGATACACTGAAGCTTGACGAATCAAAATTGAAATCTTCTCCAAACATCGTCTTTTCAAATATTAATGAGGTTTATCGCTCAATGTACAATTTTTAACAAAAATATTAATATTTTAATAAATCTAATTCGAAACGTTTCATCAGAAGTATTTTGGTCGAGCTAACATGAAACACCCTGTATACACTGAGGGAATATCATTTTTTGACGATATACCAACTCAATTTATTGATGTTTTTGATAAATGATGGGAAATTTGGGAAATTTTTCGTTTAGAATAACAAAGGTTCGTTAGTATCATACTATAATAATTTGACCCCGACTCGTAGCAGAGTTATACCCATAGAGTCTGCACCAAATGGAATTATTCATTATTATTTTCGATTGAAACTTGTCTTGGCAGTTAGCTTCTGTTTGAGAAATGAATGAATATTTCCCCGCTTTAGTTGTTACATGGATTTGCCAAATTTGACATCTTTTGTAAAATCATTTTGCCTCCGGAAGTCTCTACAAATAACTTCAGAAATAAAAAAAAACTCACGAGTAGTTTCATAACGTTGTAATAAATCATATTGAGAATTCTAAAAATGAAGTTCTAACAGTGAATCTATTCAAACACTCCTTTTCCATACCTGAACAACATACACTCTCTCGACACGTGTTTTGCATCATCAGGAGATAACGGAAATTATTTTTCAACGACCATCATATTAAATATTACTGGAGTTTTTTCCCAACACCAAATTGTTAATTTTAACACCTCGACACGTGTTTCGATCACCAAGTGATCATTTTCAAGAGGAAAATTAAACTGTCATCATAATGCTTTCATATAATCTGGATGAACCATCACCTACTTAAATCGAATCATTACGTTGTATAACTTAGTGTTTTTTACCAGTAATCATTACGTACAAGAATGAATAACGAAATGTTCATCGCTGTCAATCGATTTTTTTACATTCTTCGATTTCTGAACTTCCGTAGGCATCTGAAAACCTGTTATCATATGCCAGTATCAACAATTTGACACATGACACACTCAATCAACGCTGTGTGAACAGGTGCTTTAAACCGCAAAGTCGGACGATCGATTTTCACTTCTCATTGTCCAACTCGAGCTTGAAATCACACGTTGAAAGATAAGACCTCGTTAGTCCTTAGCTCGCATAAGTTTTCACTTTTGACAATCGTATTTCACAGAGGGGCCACAGATTTTAACAGATGTTGAGTCAAACTAGACTTCTTGGTTTACGAAAAAAATATGTTATCTAGTTTGTTATTATATATAGTGTCATAGTCCCGTTAGTTTCACCAACATACTTTTCATCGCAATCCTCACAATTTGCTCCGTAAATTTCAGATGTTTCCTTAAGGTAGTGGTATTCACTAAATGAACTCTAAGGATTGCGGTAAGGAATATGATGGTCAATAGGAGCATGTTTTACATGTGAGGTTTCCATAGCGCAAAAAAGTCTAGTGTCGCTCAACATGCCGGTAATACCGGAACATGACAACAGGCTTTCAGATGCCTTCGAAAGTTTAGAAATCAGAAAATGTAGAATGAGATCTATAAACAGAGGTTCCATTTAATACAACTCGATGTTTTCTGTCGAATGTAAAAATTACAAATAGATAACAGGTTGAAGTTGAGTATTACGACAGGTTGTAAACAATATTGAGAACAAAGACAATATAACATTAAGTTATACTGGGAAATAATTTATTCCAGATCCTGATTACACAAAAACAGTACCTGTCTGTGTGTCTGTTCTCTTTTTCCGTTAATTAGCTATCGCCCCCATACAAACGACAACTCTCAGAAGTTGAGAAACTTGTGTGAGCTAAGGACTAACGAGGTCTTACATTTTAACGTTTGGTTTCAGTAATACAATGATAATATCGACTATAATTCATAATATTATTTTCATTGTATCACCATTGATTGTTTTAACTTGAATTAATTCATGTCTCACTACATAAATTATATATCCCATATCAACATTTTGAATCTCCAGGACGTTTATTTGACTATGCTTATATAGTTCAGTTACCAGTGATTTCAAACATCTATGTATGATTTCTCTCATCACTTTTGATGAAATTCCAGAAGTAAGAACAATGGTAGTTAACCAATGCAGACAGCATTGCGATATTGACGATTTGTATTGTTACGTGTTCCCTGTGGGTTCGATAATAATTGACTTTACTGTACAAATACATTCAACTTAATTTGTCTGCTATACTGACAATACAACACAAAACCTTCAACTTAAACTTCAGACGAATATCCGAATGTCTATCGCCTTATTAGATCACTGAGTACCGCACTTTCAAACTAGACTTCTTCGTTCTGCAGGTTAGTAGTGTTTATATATCATAATGGAAGTACCTGGAAGTCTCTCAAAGAGACGCAACGTTCTAGAATGATCGTGCAATTCGAATTCAGCGCGACCTTGGCCAAGTCACAATCAATTGAATAAGGCCAATGGCGGCTGTCACGAAACTTTACAGGGGATGAGTTAAAAACAGTAGGTTTCCTTCTATTGAATTGCAAAAGTAAGTGAATTGGACTCCTACCCTAGAATCATTAACACAGGCATCCTTTTGGCCATGTATCTACCTGTCTATCTGAATGTTCAGTGTAATGAACCCTATACCTTAACCTTGTTATTATTACGCCAGTTTGGTTAGTGAAATGCGCGTCGAGGGACAATATTTTGATGTGTTTTTTCAAACAGATTCATTTTACGCCAAATGTTCCAATGCTACCTGTTGAGTTCCGACAGTAATTCCATACGTTATTATTCTGTGTTTGGTTTGTATTGACTGTAAAAAGAACTTTGACTGAGAAGTAATTCAACAACACAAAACCTTTACGTTCGAACACCGCGATCAAAGAGGCGACTTCTTTTCAAAATAATTTACTGAAAAACCCGTTTTGTGTTAGTTATCTACCAGTTTCGACATCAGGAAATAAATTCGTTTAAATCCATTTCCTGCTCATTTGCCGCTATGATATTTTACCAATATATAAATAATAATACAAAAACTGCTCACAGCCGTGAGCCGTAATCGATTGCGGTGTGGATCACATCCAGTCATTGTGTGAACTAATACCTTTTACTTACTAACAAGATTGTAGACAGAATATATCTTATAGTGCATCACGATTAAAAACTTGTAACGCTATCATCTATTAAACCAGAAAATTACATTGTCTGATTTTATTGCATCTCAGAGCAAAAACCAAGAGCGGCGTTTAGACTGTGCTTTCTTGCAACACCTCTAGAAAATATTACGATGCAGTTAGGAAGACCAAAATGTAATAATAAAAATGATTTTTACCAACGGGTCTTTCAACAGAGACTTCCGAATTTTGACAATTGATAGCGGCCATCTTCCTTATACCAGGAATAGGTCATATGCATGTAATATAAAATAGCTCATTTTAATTTTTTTCTTAATCTATTTTGATACCAGAT
>WOGJ01152590.1:0-10332 GCA_015342185.1 Leptinotarsa juncta | reverse complement strand
TAGGCTTAGTGATCTGGAGTACACTCCACACCCTGAGCCTTCTTTGGTTTTTGAGCCGTCTGTATAAATCCGTATTGCATTTGTATCATCTGACTCTGTGTTCTGCTTAATTTGTATTTTGTAGGGTTTATTGAACACAAACCTGGGTTCAATTGCATCACTTGTTGCCTGCAGCAGAGGTGGTTGCGCAGTGACCGCTTCTCGCCATAGGACCAGCCTCAATTGACCCATTCCTACTTTAAGGTTTACACCAGCCGTGCGCAATCCTACCATGGCCATTAACGCCACCTCCTCCATTAACGCCGCGGTTGGTGTTGTTCTCATGGCTCCTGTGATGTTTAAACAAGCCAGTCGCTGTATTTGATATAATTTTTGGATGGCCGTTGTTTGTAGAACTTTCGGTCCCCATGCAATGGCTCCATACGTTAACATAGGTCTTATTATTGCAGTGTAGATCGAGGTGACCACACGGGGTGAAAGACCCCATTGCTCCGACATTGCTCATAAGCCACGTATGCTCTTTTTGCTCTACTCTGTAGGTGAGAGTTCCAGATATGTAGCTAGAGCGTCTAGTGTATCAGCTACTAATGTTTTTCGGATTTTGAAAGCCTACAAATTCCATCCTTTTAAAATAAGGCTTGTTCAAAATAACCCAAACCTATTGGTAGATTGGTAGCCGGACGGTTTGACGTGGGTGCATTGTTCACTCAGTCAGTCGGCCAATGTGTGAGTCGATGGTTCAAGCCCCAGGCTGAACGCTCGACTTTCACTTGCTTTTCACATGTTTTTCAGACGAAAGTTATTTCATGTTAAATGGTGAAGTGAATAGACATAATTGTCGTTTCTGGAGCGATTTGAATCCTCATTCAGTAATGGAAACCCATTCAAAAACTCTATAAAAATTGAATGTGTGTGCCGGCATTTTTGGTAATCTTATTGTTGGACCATTCTTCATTAAAGGTAATCTCAATGGAGACACAAATGATTACACAAATTTTAAAAAATGATGACGATTTAGTAGAAAATGAAATAACATTTCAGCTGGATGGTAATGTTCAGGTGAGACAGTTTTTGAACGAGTTTTCCAATGCGTTAGATCGGCATAAGAGGTCCAATGGAGTAGCCAGCTAGATCACCTAATCGCACACCCATGGATTCTTTTCTGTGAGGGACACCTGCACCTGAAATCGAAAGTGTACTCTCTACTAAGCCTACAAATGCCATCAAAAAAATAGGGGGGTAATTTTCGAGTATGACTTCTATATCCGAATTAATCCTCGTAGAAATGGAAATTGACGTGTTCTTTGAAATTTTCGATTACAAGTTCGTTTCTGAATTACAGGGGAGTCAAGTTTTCGTTGGAACGCCCTGTATAATAATTATTTATTTTCCATCAACGATATATAAAAATAACAATCACAATTATTCAATCTAATTCATCAGATAGATCGGTTTGTTGCTCATTGAAGGTATGACCTTGGGCATTAGTATATTGACTAATCAATTAATGAACGTTGCAAAGTTGGAAATATAATGTGAAATGTAAACATCAAAAATTATTAGGATATAAAATTTCAAATGTTAAAATGTAAATATTTTGATGAAGGTAAACATGTAAAATTGAAGAGATATGAATGTGAAATTATATCTTGACTTAATAAGTAAATAATATATAATATAAAAAATATATAATATATAATATAAAAAAATGACTAAATATCTGAAGAGTGCGTATTCAATATTGTTTGGACCCACGTACACCTCTTTTATGACTAATTAAATGATTTTGAAAATAGAATACTTTCTATAATTATATCCAATGGATGAGACAACTATTCATTATATTCTTCTTTCAATAATTTTGTTCACTCTTTGTACAGGTAATTTTTGAAGTCACATGTGATTATTGTTTATTGATATTGTTGACATATTATATCCCAGAATATTTTAACAGAAACCACAAAACAATTATCCATTTCCAAACTTATAGATTCTGTGTCGTATCGCGAACTACTAAATAAACTAGAGTGGTAGAGATTGAAGATTATATGCTAATCAGACGTCAATAGAAACGAAAAGTGGTTGTCAGCCCTCTCAAATAGTCAATATTCATAGTACTGCAAGGAACCATCCTTGAACCGTTTACTTGAACTATACATTGGTTCAGTACACGATCGACCAAAACCCGTACATCGACGAAACTGCTGAGAACATCGCCGTTTTCTGTGAGAGTGTGCAGGAGAATCCGAGGCAGTCAATTTAGCGTTCTTACAAGACTCGGGTCTGCACCCGTACAAAATTCAATTGACCCAGGTACTGAAGGTAAACGACCAAAGACAACGATGTGTGTTCGCTGAATAGACTCTGGAGCAGTTACCAACCAACTGACCCTAATTTCCATCGAAAAATCATCTCCAATGAATTTTGGGCTGATGGTCATCTGTCCATATTTCTTTGAGAACTATGTTGGCCAGGCCATCATTGGGCGAGCACTATATATAAACCAACGATTACCAACTTTTTTGGCCTGAATTGGATGATCTGGACACTAACGACATGTGGTTTCAACAGGACGGCGCTACGTGCCACACAGCTCATGACACATTGGATAGTTTGCACGAGCGATTTGAGGGCATGGTCATCTAACGTGGAGGTGATGTGAACAGGCCACCGTGATCATCTGATTTGACCCCATTAGACTTCTTCTTGTGGAGTGTTCCCAAGTCGCAGATGTATGCGAATAAGCCACAAACCACAGCGGTCCTAAAATCAACATAACCCATGCCATCGGTTAAATTTAGATCCACTCACGAGACAAAGTAAGAGAGATTCGAACTTCAAGCGAGAGAATGAGATGTCTATATTGAGGACGAGAAAAATCGAGTTTGCAACGACTGTGTTTTGTACTATTAGTCAGTATAGTAACAACTGTATCGCCCGAATCTTTTTGAGTCGTTTGTGAGAAACGATTTGTCCTTGTTCAAAATGGGTAACTGTGAAATTTTGAACAAAAGTCCGATTGGCAATGGACGCATTAAAAGTGACATTTTTGAAGCCTAGGCGTTAAAAATTATTTTTGTAATAATTAGGCGGAGAAAAATAACTTTTTCTCCTTTTTTCTGAAATCCTTCTCTTCATAAGCACCTGATCAGAAAATACCATAAGAAATCAACTATAAAACATATTTATTGTAAGTATATTCTTTTGGAAAATATAATCAAATACAGGTATCTATGAAAAGACCACAATACTCATAATTTTATTATACTTTCAACTCTAACATTAATTATTGAATCAAAACAAAAAATGACGAAGATAACACTGAATATAACAAAAATGTAAGTTGATGAAATTCTAGAATAACAATGATTGTTTTGGATATTTATAAAAATTATTACAATAGCTTGATGATCTGCTTTGCCCTTTGTAATCATAGTATACTTATTTTCTTTCATTTGTGTATCTACTGCTAAAACCTATGGTATTTTGTTTTCTTAGAACTTTCACTAACATTTATTTTCGTAGGTATATAGTATTCAATATAACTTTTTAAAGTGGGAATATCTGCTCCAGATACCATTAACAAAGTATGCCAGTAAAATATTTTCTGAAAAATATCCGATCTTTGTTTTAATGCGGTAATCCATAAATTTCCTATAACATATTTCATACAGTTTAGATATTTCATTAAAAATATTTCATTTATTTTCGTCCGAAAATGTGATGATATATGTGGTATAAAATACTAAAGAACTCAGAGAAATGTAAAAACCTCATATCGGTGGATAGAGAATGAAAAACTCTTTCATATGTGTCGCACACTCGCGTTCTTTTGAAAAAATTTAAAGGGGGTGCTGTGGCACTCCAAAATTATTGTTATGATATTTACTTGGGGTTCGTTGGAATTCTTTTCAATACTTTTCCAGTCAATCGCCTAGGGAGGCAACATGCGTGTGACGTCATGCTCAGGTAGAGGTCCCTTCGTCGAATTGGGTTAGCATGGTCAGCGGCGGCGTTAGATATTTTGTAACATTATGTTTGATGAATGTCAAAAAAAATTTAGGTGATTCAGGATTCTGCTCATAATAAGTAAATTTCCATTACTTAGATATTGACGGTATATTATTCAACACCGTTATACCAAATTGCTCTGTCCGCCTCTGGCCGTTCATCCCAAGACATTCCTCAAGGTGCTCGACCGCTCAAAGACCGAAAACACCCTTACTCAGAGATGCAGATTAATGTGCATTGGTATAACAACCCAAGAAACTGTTGTGGGGAAACATTATCTTTGGGTTTTCCGTGATGTCCGTCCAGTGGCCGTTTACGCTGGAGTGGGGCGATGATGTTCCCAGCAGGCGGAAAATCGTCCTACTTCCTGTCTTGCCTCTGCATATCTTCAAGGATATTACACTGAGATTATTGAAATTATTTTCGTGGCTGGGGTTCTAATCTTGGAAATTAATTTGGATGAAGACGTTGGCGTTCTACGAATTCCGAAGAGAAACGATAAGTTAATTTTGGCTTTGGTCCTTTTTAGGAAAATATACAGGAAGCATTTTCGTGGATTATGTTGGGCGTGGAAAATTATCTATTACCCTGATTGAATAATGTTAACCAATCTTGAGCGGCCCGGAATTTGACAACGAATGGATGGATTTCAATAATCAAGTGAGAAAAAGAAAAGTGTTTTGCTAGGGGCTTGAATCTTCGGATGACTTTTTAAAAATAATAGTTGTTATGAAAAAACATATCATTGAACGTGTCTAAGTGAAATAATACTTTTATACATTTTATAGGTATACTCTCTTCAATTTGCTGTTTGCATAATATCTTGATATCCCATCACATACTAGTGATGGCCATCAGATAAATGACTTCGATGAAAACTCGATATTAAATTCTTTTCCAATGAACATAATCATGATCTGCCATGACTTGGTATAATTGATATTCATTAAATATCTCCATCACATTTCTTGAAAAAATCATTATTTGAATATTGAAATTTTCCTGAAAGCTTTATTTTTTTTAATTGAACGCTTTTATTCAACTTGCCGTGTTTGTTTGTTTATTTGTATGGGTCAAATTTTGTGATTGAAATTTGGTATACAAATTTATTTTTGATGACAATACAATTTAATAAATTATGTACCATTGTGAATCCAAGCTGGCCGCAGCTACAAAATGGCGGATTACATATTATCTTGTGATACTCAGGCACTAAGAACTAAACAGAATGAGAAGCATTGTGTAAGAAAATTAGAAACTGATAACTTGAGAATAAAATGAGTAAAAAAATATGTCAAAAGTTTTTATTAAAAAAACGATAAAGATGTAGATAATGTTCTAAAAACATCACACCACTCTTCTCAGCAATCCGCGGCATTGATCAGATAAAATAATAACAAAAAACCAGAGTAAATATGTGAATACTATGCCCAACGATTTTTTGTCTGATCAATACCGTAGATTGCTGAGAAGAGTGGTGTGATGACTGCTACCTATATCATTACTTGCTACATCATTATCTTTTTTTTTTCAATCAAATCGTTTAACGCAAAAAAAATTTACTCATTTTATTATATCTTGAAGAACTTTTCCACTGCCTCAACTATATACTTCTGTTCTAGTTTTTATTTCAGAGGTCTGATGTATACAATTCATCGTCTAAGTCCACGTTTTTCAATCTTAATATAAAATGATTATTGACTCTGTACACTTTACTTATATTTCTTTTGAAAAGAACCAATATTTGAGATGTTTGGTGGTGTAGTTATCACGAATGGTTTTTACTCAATGATACCAGACACTGCTCGAGTGAAATTGAAATTCAATTCACTTTCGTTAATCGGAAATGATCAAAAACACCTTTATTGGGTGTATCTCTCCACAATATCAGCATTTCTTAAAAATTACTGGAACTCTCAATATCGTACTTCTTGCCACATTACTACTGACTCTACCTTGTTATTTATTTAAGTTTATAATATTGCACTTTTTTGTAAGGTGTCTTTCGCAATAGCTTCCTCAGGCGTGTCTCTACGTGTAGAGACACGCCTGAGGAAGCTATTGTGTAGCGAAACACGGGTTGCATTTTTTAAATCTCGCATTAAAGTGTTTCTTGGATAAATGTTCTTGTATTTGTAGCTGATAATGTGTTTGAGTATTCGATGTCTACTTAATTATTTTTCGCGCAGAACAATTATTGTTTTCGGTGCCAAATTTTCCAAATCTTCTATTTAAAAAAATCTGAATCTTGTTTTTGACTGTTTGTTTACACTCAGTTCGGATACCTTAATCAGGACTGATAATTTGAAATCATTTTTATTATTTTATCTGTTGATATATCGAATATTTATCACACTTCTGAATTTTCCCTTTTTGTCAACAATATATTAAAAAGCGGACAGATTAATTTGCAGGTAGTGGTTCCATCATCATTTAACAAACAAACTCCACATCGGACCAAAAAACTTTACGTATATAAACAGCTAACCCTTTAGATTCAGTATCAATTTGCTTCTCCTGAAGATGCTAACCTTGTTAGCGAAACGTGCGTCGAGTGCAAAAATATCAGTTTGGTGTTAGGGTAATTGATCTCTAGAAAAAGTTTTCAAATATCGATTTGCAAAACCACTCACTACCTCGCCTAACCCCTTGAACACACGGCACCGATAAAGAAATATTGTGAAACGGACAAAAAATTTGTATTCAGCCAGTCCAGCTAGCCGAGTCTTTATTCCTCAACTACATTTGGGCGACTACGGGCCACGGGCAAGAAATGGTTATGACTGTACTCTTATTTTTATTGCCGTTCCAATTGGGAATGGATAGACTACACCCAGCGAACCTTTCTGAATATGAGTTATTTCTATTACTAGACTATTAAACTGTAAATAATTATACTCACCCTTGGTGGTAAGGTGAATTTTTCCAAAAAGTGATATACAACTTTCAAGATGCAAAATGTATCCGAACTGTCTTTCCAAGTAATGCCAAAGTCCTCAATGATTATAGTAATAGTCTCTAAGAGGAGTGCCAAGTATTCGGGCTCGCTCAAGAAGAAAGGTATCAGATCAGGATAATTCTCCATGCAAAAAGTTATGTCCACCAAAGTACGCGTAAAACAACCAAATGCGAATATGGCATTGTCACGTTTGTAATACTTTTTTGAATGCAAGAAATACTTCAAAGCCACCGTCCCCTGAGAGAATGAATCATTATGATATAGATAATCTCTCCATTTATAAAAAATCCTCAATGTGGCTGGGGCTATACGATCTACAAACTTCTGCATGAAACGAGTGCGACACTCATCCTGTTCTTCAAGTTTTTCCAAGCAGCTTCTTATTTTCTTTATATTGAACGAGGTGGCCGGAAGTATCTGTAGAATCATTAGCTGATCTTCGAATGACAAGTCAATCAGTTTTGGAGACAGCCACACCGGAGAAGTTTTTTCCATAATTTTCCAATAATCTAGACTGGATAAGATTATTTTGTATACAGTTTTCACTGGTCCTTTCGATACAGCATCATACAGAACCTCAAACAATTTCACTGTCATATCGATTTCTCCACAACGAATAATTTTTTTCTTGTAAGACTTGAAGTGCATGTCGAAGAAACACAATATAATCAATATTTTGTATAAGTTATGAATGGAATCCTCATTTTCAGTTTGTGATATCAATTTTTGGACACATTTTTCTAGGCCGCACTCTTCAACAACCATCAAAATGTACTCTTTTTCGTTAGAGTGTACTTGATTTTCCAATGACTTGAGCAACATTTCAACCACAAGTTGTAGACAAGGAGCTGAAGATTTATCCAAGGCATCATTTGTCTTCGCAAGCAAATCACTTGTCTTCAGCTTATTAGAAGCTTCAATTAGGGGTGTTAAGATAAACTGTATGATCGATTTACAAAGTGATCCGTACTTGGGACCTGCTACTACAAGTAATTTGGCGATGCATTTACATCCCTCCTTCGAAATGTAAACAGTGTGTGCATTCAAAGCCGAGTTCAAAATTATTTTCCAATGATTTGCAGTCATCATCCACTCCCGTCCAGTTTCGTGATCTGTGAACGATAACAACAACTTCAAAAGTGCCAGCTCGACGTTGAGTTGTGGAGAGGATGCCATACTGGAGGTTGATAAATGGAGCAACGATTCGAAAATATTCGCGTTTTTCAGTTCGATGAATATTTTTTCAGTGGAGCACAAAGCGCTTAGCAAATTCATTGTGAAGGCCAAAACTTCAGGTTTAGGAATTTCCTTAGTTTCTGCCCATTTTGTAATAACATTCGAGCACCAATCCAATAAAATTTGACGAATTGACTCATCTTGACCAGCTTCTGCATTATCTGCAAAAATATATAGACATACATATTTTAGTACATCATAGTTCTTTATAATATACGATGAAAAATTGTAAAAATTATAATTTCCAAAAGAAACATTTAATTCCCCATATTATTCCAGGTCCAGGGATATGCAATTAAGTCGACTTTTTTTTCTTAAAAACTAAGCAAGATACGAAAAAAAATCAGGAGACAAAAAAGTTGTATTTCTAATTACTTAATCCAAAGAAATAATAAAAATTGCACAAAAGTCAGTAGCGTATATTTTAAAGTCAAAAATATTCGTTCAAATCTCGCTCGATACGCCACTGGACTTAATAAATTGAATCACGTTCGGGTTCAATTAGCTCCTTAATGTTATGAATACCATTGGCAAATTACAACAAAATTAGGTAAAGAATATTTAAGATATTTACTAATATTTTTTTTATTTTCATCCCTGTATCTTGAGAACGAAGGATTGGCAGGCCCATGTTTATATGAACATTTCATCTTAAAATTTCCTAAAGAGTCGTCTGTTGAATTTATGGTACATACTTAGTTAACACTCTGTATATATTTTCCGCTGTCAGAAATCTGAAAATTCGAAGTCCCGGTTGAACCGCGTCTTTGTTAGTTCGACGTTTCGGCTTCGACTTTGATGCCATTTTCAAGGAGCTATCACTTCACTGACGTTTTCAATCTGACTACTCCTCAGGTAGTGACACGCTGTTGGTCTCAATCTACTTAACGTTTGAAAGTGTATATATAGTATGCGGCCTGGAGACTTCTTACACAACGTGTGTACAATGCATGGATTATTTTTTCAATCAAGACACACCTGTTTGTGTAGGAAGATGTCAACTCATCGACTGATTAATCGCGTACATAAAAGGGGCCTAAGAATTCAATACGATACTTTTACTGTTGAAATTCATTTCTGGACAGATTAACATTTCAAAGCTAAGGGACAAAAAACTATCACCAGAACCGGAAAAGTCTCGATAATTTCCTGAATAAATTTGATCGCGATTCAATTCGCCTAATAGGATCACGAGTGTCAACAGAGCCCTATCGGCATTCCATGGAATTACCTCAACGACAAAAACTCCTTCAATCAACAGATCGGAGCAGAACAAACGGCAGAGCGAAATCGAGGATAATCGACAACTCCCGTTAAGTAAATTCAGACGAACTGTTAATTCAGCAGTTAATTTGGGATGATTTCGTTGCCGAAGATTCGGTGCCGGCGCCGGACATTCAGACAAATTTACGTTCGACGTTGAAACCAATTATCCACGGGCGGCTGGATGGGATATATGGATATTACTGTAGCGGATGATATTTCTGCGCTTTGTTTCGAAGAGCAGAGGCATACATATTTCGAGAGCCATACTGACCGAAATGAAACCAAAATATAGCGAACGAGAATAATGCGAACTCGAGGATAATTGCCTTTTAATGAGTGAGCTTTATTTCTCGAGTAGTTTTTTAATTGCATTGTGACTAAAGATTTTAGGGGATGAACGGAAATGGAACAGAACCGGCATCAGGCGATAAATATTTTTGTTTCTTTCAAAAATAACTTTTTCCACACCAGAACAAAATACTGTCGATAGATGCGCTTTTTGCTGGCTAAGTAAGCTTAGTCGGGAGTTGATTAATACTAGATCTTACGGCCACATAAATACTATATACACACAGAAAAGCCCGCCGGAGGCGCGAAAATTTTTTGGGGTAACGCACCTATTTAAAGCAAAATACGTAATACAAATGCAAACAAAAATTGTGTATTGCCGAAAATAATACGTATAAAACTGACCGTTAAAAAAACAAAAACGAGGAAAAAGGGTTGTCTTTGAGTTATTTAATATAAATGAACTCTTCTCACTCAATAAATAATACTTTGTTAAAAATTGCTACATATATTTTATAAGCACAAGTACTTAATTATGCTTATAAAAACAGGTCTAAAAGTAAATTTTATTT